>VMDO01005574.1:0-14185 GCA_007922755.1 Pedetes capensis
GAGGAGGAGGAGGGAGAGGAGGAGGAAGAAGAAGAAGAGCAGGAGGAGGGGAAGGAGGAAGATTTTCAAAGAAACAAAGCAAGAAAATTAAGCAAATAAGTAAAAAAAATTACTAACTCAAAGTAAATATGTACAGAAATGTAAAAATGTACACTATCTGGTACATCTAGGAGTGATATTTATATGGTTTTAATAATGCAAATCTTAAATGCCTATTTGACAAATAGGTAGTATTACTATATTGAGAGATCATGATTAGGGTAGGTTGTGTTTTATTTGGGGGAAACGGTGATATATAAGGATTTTTGTTAAGTCCACTACTGCCTTACAACCCCAAAAGGACAGGAATTTTTGTTTTATTCACTATAGATTCCTGCTGCCTAGACCAATGCCTGGGACACAGTAAGTCAATGGGCTTTCTATGGAATATTTCTTGTAGGAAACTTGTTATGAAACCAGTAAGTTAAAATAAATGAAAACAAACTTTAAAACCATGGTGCATAGAACCTGTTTTTCCTTGAAAATTTAAGACCACCATTTTCAAAAATTATAAGTGATGACATGAAGTATTTAAGCTGAGCATCAAAATATTTAAGAGATGATTTAAAAGCGTAAGATATTCCTAGGAAACTCTTCTATGTAAATTATTATGCTAGTTAGGTTCATTGGAGATGCCTTGAAGCTCAGAACAGTTCCAGGGAAATCAAGATGCAATTTTCTCAATTTAGAAAGCAAATTATCTTACTGATTTTTCTTCCCATTCACTTCCTAATATAATACAAGGATGGGCTGAAGAAAATCACCTTGTCTTGCTTTTTAAGCTGGTGAACTCTCCTGAAGAGAAGCTTTCAGTACTTCCTCTCACTAGATTCCAGAAAGTTTTCACCAGGACATGGATTCCTTTTATTAAATAAAAAGAGGTGCCTCTTTGGATCAGTTATGTGTTCTTCCAGCTAATGGATCTAAACTGGGTCTACAGAACAATTCAACTTGGCTGTGAATTTACTGTTGATTCTTAGTGTAATGAGCACATTGAGCTCTTCATTCATTCACAACTTCACTCTTTCTGACTTCACCCAGCAATAGCTGTGCACTTACTATGTATCAATTACTATGAAAAGACACACCTGGAGGAAGAAAAATCAGTCAAATAATTCTGAGTGCTGAGGGCTAAAATAATCTGTCCAGTGGGGCACCTAAGAAGATAACCAACTCCCCCGAGGTATACTTAATTCACATCCAAGTGCAGGGATGCATTGGTGGCTTCTTTAGAAACTAGGGCTTATTTGCCCTAGTCAAGAGCTCTAGGTCAGGTTGTAGGCCTGAGACACCTTGTCTGTGCAGCAGAATGCACAGCTGGGAATTGTGCCCCAGGCGGTGCCAGTATAGCTGGATGTCTGACCCAACACTTTGGGAAAGTTCTAGTGTCCCAGACCTGGGTTTTGGAGACTATGCCAGCTTTGTAGCTTCCAGTCTCAAAGGTTCCAAGTTCTGACAAAAATTACTATCTCTGGGCTTCCCAGGAGGCCAAACACCAATCTGGATTCACTCTGTGCTCCCCACCCGCTTTCTGGGCTTGGCAGGCAACTGATGGCAAGGCTGGAGAGCAGGAGCCTCCCAGACCTTCACTCTTAAGCACTTCCCCTCTTCACACCTTGATGGCCCTGAGGCCCTGGGAGAACAGGTGCTGTCCGCAGCTACTGGGCTACAGCTCTGCCAGACTTCAAAGACAGTGAAGGACATCTGGAAAGAGGCAGTGGAGGGGACAGGGGTCTCTGGCAGGAGCACCTCCCAACTTCCCCTTTCCTGCTGTCAGCTTCTCTTCCGCGCCAGAATCAGGAAAAGGGACACAGATGTCTCTATTATTTGCAGGGCTTTGGCGGGAAAGCCTGCAATATAAGGCCACCTTGGTGACCCTGGTTGCATTCCGAAGAGAATCCCGCAATATAGGTGCAGAGGGACCTTCTTATATAGAAGAACCATTCAGAGAGCAGCTGAGTCTGATGTGGGATTACAAAGGTGCTGGGAGCGGGTTCCTAATTACAGTGCTGCCTTCCAGGGGGAGGGGTGGGGGCGACTGCAGCACATCTTGACCGGGTGCGCTCTGCAGGCTGGCTGGAGTTTACCCACTTGCTCAGGTACTAAAGGTCTACCGGTCTTTGCCCCATCAGAGCCCTCTTGAACCAGGAAAAAAAAAATGACCCAGAGGATCTAGATGAACATCCTCTGAGTTCCTTTCTGACTTGCAGAAACAGCACTTGCCGCGGGCATCACAAGAGCCACTGGCTGCCCTGTTGGAGTCAGGAGCTCTGGTGGCGCATTTGGGGGCGCAGCCAGCAAGCGCGAAGCCTAGGGAGTGGGTGGCGCTTTTCTTTCTCCTCACTCCCCCCATCCACAGCCTGCTCCAAAGCTACATCTCTTCACACCAGGGAATAAGAAGAGCGGGCTGGTGTTTCCTTAAGGAAAAAGAAAAAGATTCTGAGTTCGTTTGCCTAGATATGGGTTGGCGGTGTGCATGTTTGGGGGACCATGTGCACCCTGTGTGTGTAAACGTGCCTGTTTCCGAAAGCAGAAACACGTGGGGGTTGCGTAGGGGTGTGCGCGCTGTTGCTTCAGATTAGTGAGCTCACACCCTTTTGCCGGAGGCTGGTGAGGGCGAACATATTTGAGCAGGCGCTGGCGAATCGGGAGGATCAGTGTAAATGTGAAAGTCAGAGTCTGTGGCAGGGGTCCAGTTACCAGAGTGCGTGGTGCGCGCACCTACTGGTATGCACTAGTCCCGCAAGTGTGAAATCCTGCAGGCCGCCCATTGGGCTCCGGTACACACCACCCTCTGAGGGTGGGCGCTGGACCCCTGCGCTTAGCTCTCAGGTGCTTCAGGGAACTGGGGCGCATGGTGGGGAGAGAGCTGGGCAGAGGCGGTCTCAGCCCAGCAGCTTGGCAAACAGAGGATGGAGGCTCCTGGCAGCTGCGTAAACCAACTTCCGTGCTGCGGTGTCCGGTCCCGGGGTTGGGTGGGAGGACGTTAAATCCACAGTGGAGCATCTGGAGGAACAGGGCAAGGCAGGATGTTGAACGATTTGTGCACCCAGCGACAGTTTAGCCACATCCCTATTACGCTCTGGTGTTTCTGGCCGTCTCAGAGGGGTGAGGGCTTGGAAGAACACCAACGCTCAGGGGGGCCTGGGCGCTGGGGCGGGTGCATTGGTGGGGAGGTATCTCAGGGCACTCTTGGTGGTTCAAAGAAGTTTATGCATCAAGGGCCCTCTCCTTCCGCGGACACTCATCCTTCTTGGCTGTTTCTGTGGAGGTCCCTTTACAACTCAGGACTGCTGCTCGGCCTCCCTGGGGGTCAGGTGGCAGGGCTCCGGTTCCTCATGGCGAGGTAAGAGGAGGTGCAAGGCTTGAGAAAAGCTCCGGCTGCTCACTGTCGGTGACACCAACTCCCCCCAGGTTGCCCCCACTTTCTGGACGAATTCCACTCTCTCAAACCTTCCTGCTTCTCAGCGATGACCTCAAAGCAAAAGACAGCGGGTGCCGGCTGGAGCACCTCGGTGCGTAGCTCGAGCTGTGACGCCGTCTGAGCTCGGTCGGTCCTCCGATTGGCTCTTCCTGGCCACTTTGTATTGGCTGAGCGCGCTGGTGTGGATTCCTCCTCCCACTGCCGCGGGTACAAGAACCTGGAGCTCCTCTGGCGAGAAGGCGCCCACAGCAGGCTTTGTGATCTTCCTGGGTGGACTGGTCGCTCCTGCTGTCCTGAAACGTCCCATTTCAGGTGAGGAACTTCCCATTCTGCTCACTCTAATAAACCGCCTCTCTTAATTACTTTGCTTCATTTGCCTGCCTGCCTGCCTCGCGTTCACCTCTCCATGGCCATTTCTGCCTACCCACAGCCTGTTAGGGCTGGGATTCAGCTCAGTTGGTAGAGTGCCGCTCTGTAGTCTCTGAGGTCTGGAGTTCAATTCCCAGCACTGCAAAAATGGGAGAAGGACGTGGCAATCCATTCCCAAGGCAATCCCAAAACAGTCAGCCATTGAAAACCCTATGAGGGTCGCTATGAGTCGGGCATGACTGACTTGACAGCACCTAACACTAACACACAGCCTGGTACTGATTTTCCTGGCTGGTAAGCAGGAGGGCCCTCCTGATATTTTCTTCTAACTGGACCGAGTGGAACCCGAAGCACCCCTAGGATTCCACAGCAGCGCTGGAAGCACACGTAGGCGTGTCCGTGGCTTCCGCGTTGCTTACAGGGGGTTGTGCTTAAGTTTGGGCGGGGAGTGCTGTGCGTTGAGTCCTCAGCAATCACGCTAGTTCCTGGACAGGGAAGCCCTGAGCTTTCCTCTGAGGTGTCCTCAGCCAGTGGGCATCCCCGGGACATCAGCCTGGATCCCGGGCAATGCTGTCAGCTGACAAGAATAGTGGAGTTATGGCGAAGCGTGGGCTCCCAGCACTGCTTCTAAACAGCACTCATGTAGTTCTGAGACACCTATCACTGGCAAATTACATATGTCTTCAAACCCACAGATTGGGAGATTAGCACTCTTTTCCAATCTTCACTTCCACCCTCCCCCTCTCATGGATTGGTTGCGACTGCCAATGGAGAAGGTGGTCCTAAAACGTTCAATCAGGGAGGAGAGAAATGCAGTGGGAGAGCAAGCCTACAGCAGGGTGGGTCTGGGTCTCTGTTGGTTTCTGCACAGATCAGGGTAAAAGGTGTGTGTGTGTGTGTGTGTGTGTGTGTGTGTGTGTGTGTGTGTGTACATGCACATACATAGGTGCCTGTGATTTCTCCTTCTGCCCAAGAACAGAGCCCACATCTACCCCCTCAGTTCCACTCCTACTTGTTTTTGCTCTACCAAGCCATTCACTGTATCCTTTGAGAGTCACAGCAGCCCTTCTGGCGCATAAAGGAGGCACAAGGTGAGGTAACCTGCCTAAGGTCACATGGCAGCTGTGGCAGAGGCAGGAGAACCTAGATCTGTGGTCCTGGTGCAGTGATAACATCATTCTCCATTCGCAGAGAGGAGCCATGGGCTTCCAGAAGTTCTCCTTCCTGGCTCTCAGCATCTTGGTCCTGTGCCAGGCAGGCAGCTTCGAGGTGATGACTTTCAGGTGAGACAGTCTGAAGCCAGAAGCCTGCTCCTCTCCCACTGCCCCTGAGATTAAATGGCTGTGTAGCTCTGGAGTCACACTTGGGACTTGGCTTCTGGTGAGTCAGTGCCCTCAGGTGGACACTGACCTCATACCTTGACCACTGGGAAACAGGGCAGCTATATCCCCAAGGGAAGAAGCAGGGACCAGGAATCTTGGCTGCTTATCCTAGGGAGGAGTCAGGCACAGGCTCAGAGACTGCACTGGGTTTGCTTCCCCTCCACAGGCCACCCTTGGAGAACACCCCAGACTCGACCTCTTTCAGTGAGGAGGAAGCGCACCTCCTGCTGGATGCACTGATGCAGGCCTATGTACAGAGGAAGACCAGAGAGCTGGCACTGGAGCTGCAGCAGGAGGCAGACGGGTCCAGGTAAGGCTTTCCTCCTGGCCCTGACATATACAGCCGGACCCCTCCCAGAGAGGTAGGAGAGACACACTAGCCAGGAGTCCAGCAGGCTGCCGTACTCACCAAAGACTGGGGCCCAGCTATTCTCTGCCTCCATGCAAGACAAAGATTTTGGTGTAGCTTGCCTCAAGCAACTGTGGTTATACATATTAAAAATATCCATGTCTGAAAGCTATTGGGAATCACTTATTGTGGGAATTCTCCTTGCAATCTTTGGGAGACCTCCCAGCACTAGATGGAAGGACTGGTAAGTGTAAAGACAGAGGATGGACTCAAGAGGTTTTAGAAATTTCACCTGTGTGTGTTGTTCTTTCACACCAGCAGGGAGCCTTCATTTCACATTTGCAAGGTGGAATTGAAACCATTAGTGGGGGGTAGGTAGAGTAGTGTCTGAGGTAGAGCTGGGACATCTGAGCAGATGTGCCTGTCATCACAGGGCCGAGGAGAGCACCCTGTCCCAGCACCCCCTCACTGTGTCCCTTGATCCTGGAAGAGAGACAAACTGGCTTGGCCTCAGCACTGCCTGAGCAGAGGCATGTGTTTCCCTACATCTACACTAACCCACCCCTGGCCCTTCTTCCCCATTAAGCATGAAGTACTGAACAGCATGTGGAATGCCAGAAAAGGGCACCTTTCCCCACACTGTGGTGGCAGGTGTACCTCTGAGCCCTCCAAGTGGAGGAATTGTGAGCTGCCCTTCTGCCTGTACCTCCTGCCCCAACTCAAAGATCCCCTGCCTTGTCTCACTCCTGCTGACACCCTTAGGGGCAGCCCTCACTGCATGGTATTTTCTCGCATGTTTTTTCCCTTCAGCCTGAACAGCCCCAGGTGTAAGCAATGTGGGAATCTGAGTAACAGCATGCAGGATCTGAACATCTTCCATTCCTTCTCTGGCATCAACTTCAGGCTTGAAATGCCTTGATAAGGAAAGAGATAGAGCAGCTGACTTACAGAAGGACCATTACCTTCACTGTGGGGTGTCCCAGTTGCCAGCTGAGCCCCCCTCCACTCCTTCTGGGTTTCCTTTCTTGGTGTGTGAGGATTCCTCTCTGCTCTCTTTTTAAGCTGGTATTGGTAGCTTTGTTTATAACTGAGAATGTTGGGGACCTCAGGACGAAAAGGGCGAGAACAGAACACATAGATCAGATTAGATGTAAGAGATAATGAGGGAACTTTCTTGAGCCCCAATAGTATTTTATAGCAGATTTGATCAATTACTGCTTTAGAGTGTAGTAAAGTAAGTGCATCTCTCATGTTTCAGCATTTGATAAATAAACTAATTTTTCTGAAAGAATCTGAGTTGTCATGGTCATTGTTCTGGCCCATGTCCAAGGCTTGTGGGTGTCCAGTGTCTTTGCTTAGAAGTTGCCTTAGCTTCAGAGCAGCTGGATATAGGGTTTGGTGGGTGATCTCTGTGATGCAGTGCAAGCAATAAGAGCAGTATGCTAAGGAGCAAGTAAGTTCTTTTGGGACAGGATGCTGTAAACTCTGTACTCTGAGCTTCTTCCATGTAAAAAAAATTTTTAATGAAGGTTTTTGGACAGAGCTTGTACCAAAGCCTGCCAGGCCATTTTCCCTAACATCTTTGATAATTGCACTTAGGATAAAACTCTGTTGTTAAGTGGTGTGTTGAAGGGCCAAAGTTCTCTTTAGGAAGGTCCCATGAGGCAGGTTCCTCCTCAGCTCTCACTGACAGGGCCACTCTTCTTTCTTCATCTTGCAAATCAGCGTCACTGCCCAGAAGAGAGGCTGCAATACTGCCACCTGCGTGATTCATTGGCTGGCAGGTTTGCTGAGCAGATCCGGGGGTGTGGTGAAGGACAACTTTGTGTCCACCGATGTGGGCTCCACAGCCTTTGGCCGGCGTCGCAGGGACTCTGAGGTCTGAGCAGATAATTGCTCCAGGACGTAGGTGAGTTACTTGTACTGTTGTCTGGGAGAGGAGGGATTTGGGAGGTTGAGATCCTTATTTTGACATGCACTGACCATGCTAGGTTCTTCTGGTCCCTTCTGTCTAATTCCCTTCTTCCCGAGGTAGTGAATTCCTTCTAGAACTGACCTTGAAACCAAAATGCTAGAATGGGATTCAGAGATTCAGTGTCATTTTTTCTGAGAAGAAGAATGAAGAAAATGTTTGCTGGATTCATAAAACAAGAGGCCTACAAACCTTGCCCAAGGCTACTGCTCACTAATGACTCAGAAAGGGCTCTAGCTTTGGTCAATGTTCAGATTCATACCAGACAGCTGTCAGTATTAAAAGTAACCACTGAATTATTTTTATTTTCACTTACTTTACATGTCTCCTTACACCTCATATCCATAATTCACAAATGCTATTTAGTAGAAGAATGACTTATATAAATCAGTGTTCTTTTCAGTGATAATTGTGATTATTCACCTCTTGTCTTTTCCCTTTTCTTCCTCTTTATCCCCTCTCTTCTTCCTCCTTCTTGTTCCGTTCCCTTTTCCTGTTCTTCCTTCTTCTTCTTTTTAAATGTTCTCTCATCTCAGGTTACCATGAAGCTGAACTCACCACTTCTATTAATTTCTGTTGACAACAACATGGTGAGAAGGCCCCCTGGAAGATACATATGTTTGAACTAATAGATACTGAAAAAAAGCACCTTGTCACTTGAAGGGAATGATACCGAATTCAGAATAAGCTAATTCCATACTTGTCATGCATCATTTTTATATTTGATTCTATGTCCAGTAGATGTGATAACATTTCCCATTTTGCCTGTCTGGTAGCAAACTGATTCTTTGAGAGCCATCCTGTTGATCGTTGCAGCTTTGCTGAACCTTAAGAGGATATGAAATCACTGCCTCTTGTGGCTTCTAGGGACACATGGTAATGGTGATGCTGTGCCTTGATGTCTAAGAACATGATTGTATAATTTATTTAAAGAAATATCAAAATTGTGCCATTTGTGAAATTCATCAAGATTAAAAACATATTTTGGGTACACAATTTTGTTTTAAGTCCCTGTTGGTTCACTTCTACTTGTTTTTCTACATATTTATAATTAATATTTTGAGTGTTTATTATGGGCCAGAGGATGTTCTAACCCAGTACTTTATACCTGTGAAATTGTTTAATCTTCATGACAAAGCTACAGTACAGGTATTATTGTTTCATTTCACAACTGAGGAAACAGAAGCATGGAGAAGTGAAGTCCCAGGTCATACAGATAGACAGTGACAGATCCATGTTGTTTCCCAGAGCTTATGGTCAAATCCGGGCTGGGATTTAGCTCAGTGATATAGTGCTGCTCTGTAGTCTCCGAGGTCCCAGGTTCGATTCCCAGCACCACAAAAATAGAAGGATGTGACAATCCACTCCCAAGGCAATCCCAAAACAATCAGCCATTGAAAACCCTATGAGGGTTGCTTGAGTTAGATATGACTTGACAGCACCTAACGACAACATAGTCAAATCCACCACACTATATGCTTCCCACTGTTGCTGCTAAAGTTTTTCAGAGACCTGTGAGCCATTCTTTAGCCTACCAGCCTGACATGGTAGACTCACGGATTTTGGAGACACAGAAAATTTTAAGCATAGAAATTACATAGTCTTTATATGCCATAATGAATTCTGTGTACCCATTACTTGGCTTCAAGAATGATCAGTGGTCAATGTTGTTACATCTATATTCTATCTACTCTCCTACCTCCACTGTGTTTTTATATCCTACATCCATAAACTCATTCTATATTTCTAAATGAGAAGGAATCTAAACAACAAAAATCCCATTTAACAACAAAAGCAAACATAACACTTTCTCATCTCTTTAATATCATACATCTAGTCATGGATCAAATTCCTCAATTATTCATACATATATACATACACACGTATGTATGTATATATATATGTGTGTGTACACATATATGAATGTATATATGTGTATGTATGCACATGCATGAATGCATACACACACACAGAGGGTGCCAAAACTTATATACACATCTTAGGATGAAAAGATTCCATTTTTCCGTCCCCCCTCCTTTTTTATTTTATTGAGACAGGGACTTGCTTTCTAGACTAGGCTAACCTATAATTTTCAATGCAGACCAGGCTGGCCTTGAACTCACATTTGTCCTCCTACATCTGCCTCTTGAGTGCTGGGATTACAGATGTGCACTACTACATACAGCCTTCCATTTTTCTATTTTAAGAATGTGTCATATGCCTCACATCATATGTCTGATGTGAGAGTGGAAGTATAATCCAGAACATCATCCTACACATTGCTACCATGATTCAATTCAACTTCAAAAGGTAATACATAGATAACATCTCTTAAATATGTATGTACTTTTTAGCACCCCTGTTTGTGTGTGTGTGTGTGTGTGTGTGTATGTGTATAAATTCTAAGGCAGTGTGTGTATACACACACATACATATGTATTTTTTTCTCTAAGGGCTAGGGTTTAGTTCATTTGGAAGACTGCTGGCCAATGCTTTCTGAGGCCCTGGGTTCAATCCCAAGCACTGTATAAAATGGGAGAAGGACCTTGCAGCCTACTCTCAAAACAATCCTGAAACAATCAGCAGTAGAAAACCCTATGAATAGCAGAGAAGCACTGATACAGTGCTGCACATGGCACAGTGTTGGGGAGTGTTTCTTTCTATTGTACATAGGGTTGCTGTGAGTTGTACCTGACTTGACAGCACCTAACAACAACAACATGTGTTCTAAGGCAATACTATATATATATATATATATATATATATATATATATATATATATATATCCCTTCACCCACACTGGGTCTTTATGTTGCTTCTGGTTGATGTTGGAAAGGCTAATTTAATCAAGAGTTTCCACTTCCATCTTTCTTCCCAGAGATGAAGGTTATATATCCAATAGTTTCCCACATTCCAGATTCTCTTGACTGCATGACTGTGATGAGGTTTAACATGTATTTCTTGTAAACTGGCTGTCATATCTATGGTGAGTAATGGAGAAGAGGAGTAGAAGATGAGGCCAGAGATGAAAAAGAGGATGTAGGACTTTGTAGGGCATCAAAAAGTCTTTGTCTGCAACCATAGCACCCTGGCATCTGATCCTACCTGATCTCAGAAGCTAAGCAGAGTCAGCTTGGATGGGAGATTGCCTGGGAATACCAGCTGCAGCAGGCTGGGGAGAAAGACTTGGAAATCCACTCTAGATACAATCCTCTACTGAAAATTCTATGAATAGCAGAGAAGCACTGACAATAGTGCTGGGCATGGCACAGTTTTGGAGAATGTTTCATCTGTTGTACATAGGGTCGCCATGAGTCAGACCTGACTTGATGGCACCTAACAACAAGGAAAGTCTTTGGATTTGTATCACTCAAATTCTAGTTGGGGAAAAAATTACATCATAATATTAACAGAAAGGATTTAATACAAGGCATGAGTGGCCTAAATCCCCCATGTGTCTATCAGCTTTTCAAGTGTTGCTGTGATGCTGAAAGCCATGCTACTGGTATCTCAGATACCAACAGGGCCACCCATAGTTTTGAGCTGAGCTTCCACACTAAGACAGCCTAGGGAGAAGGACTTGGCAGCCCATTCCCAAAACAATTAGCTATTGAAAACCCTATGAATAGAAGAGAAGTACTGTCAAACATAGTGCCAGAAAATGAACCACCCCCCCCCAGGCTTGAAGGCATTCAGGAAATGACTGGGGAAGGGTTGCCTCCTCAAGGAAGTGTTGACCTTAATAATGGGAATGTAGTAAAGCCCCTGGGACCTCCTTTTGCTTATGTAGCATGACTCAAAATGAGAAGAAGTATAGTGGCTGAAACAATGGGCTCAAACATAAAGAGATCCTGTTCATGGCACAGTGTTGAGGAGTGTTTCATTCTGTTGCACATAGGGTCATTACTAATCAAATCTGACTCAATGGCACCCAATAGCAACAGCAATGTGGCCCAAATAGGCATTAGAGTACTGAAAAGGCTGAAGAGAACAAGAGGCTGTAGAGAAGTAGAAACTAAAGTAAGCTTCTATGATCCAAAAGATGGGGGGAACCAAGGGAAGAACTTGACTAATTAGAATCGAGAAACATGGAGAAGGATTATTTGACCACAGAAAGGAAAGTTGGCAGATGCTTGTATCACTTGGGGTTGGAGTGGGTAAAGCAAGTTTGTTCTAGAAGTATGGAAAAACCAAACCAAACTGGGGATTAGAAATAACTTTACTGCCAGAGTAAAGCAACTCTCTGTGTGATGCTGACAAAGAGAAATCATAATCGGAAGGAGCCAGTTCCTTCTTCTTTCTCCCACCATCTTGTCTCCTTTTAGGACCCCCTATTAACTGGGCCTAAATAGGGTCCAGCTGGCAAAGGAAAATGTGACTGGCAGAGTCCCAGTCCCAGGGTTTTAGATATGCAATTTTAAACATATTGAAAAAAATCATCCTTTTTGGTGTACAGTTTGTGAGCAAATCTATTGAGTCATGTAATCATCCCAAGGATGTAAAACAATTATATCCCTCCTCCATATTCTCCCTGCTTTCCCTTTGCAGTCAATTGCTCCTTCAGCCTCAGCTAACAACCATTCTTTTATCTGTCCCTATGGGTTTGACTTCAGAATTTCAGGTAAATGGAATCAGTATGCAATTTTGAGTCTGGCTTCTTTTCCTTAGCGTGATGCATTTGAGATATATCCATGTTGTTGCATGCATCAGTAGTTTGTTTCTTTGTATTGATGAATAGTATTACATTGTAGGGATATACTGCAGTTGATTTATCCATTTACCCACTGAAGGACACTTGGGTTGTTTTCAGTTTTTGACATTTATGAATAGAGGTGCTATAAACATTCATGGACATACTTTTTTTGTGTGAAAATAAATGAGGTGGATTGAATGAGATTCCTCTTCCCCAATATATCTATATTCTAATCCTTAGAAATTATTTTATCTTGTTTGGCAAAAGAGTTTTTGATGATGCAATTAAGTTGTTGTTGTTAGGTGCTGTCCAGTTGTGTCTGACTCCTTAGTAACCCTGTGTATAGCAGAACGAAACACTTCCTGATCCTTTGCCATGCCCCCAACACTATTGTCAGTGCTTCTCTGCTATTCATATGGTTTTCAATGGCTGATTGTTTGGGGAATGGGCTGCTAGGTCCTTCTCCTGTACAATCAAGTTAAGGATCTTAAAAAGAGATTATCCTTGACTGTCAGATGGGTTATAAATTCTGTGATGTATCCTTATAAGAGGTTCACAGGGAAGAAGGCAATACAGAGGAGAAAATAACAAGAGGGCAGAAGCAGAGAGGTAATAAACCAGGAAAGCCAAAAAGGCCAGTGATTACTGGAAGTTGGAAGGAGCACAGAACACTGATATTCTCATACAAATCACTGGGAAAAGTAAACCTGCCAACACCTAGATTTTAGGACTTTTGGCCTCCAGAATTTAAAGAAGATAAATGTTTGTTTTAAGCCACTAATTTTGTGGTAATTTGTAATGGCTTGTTGTTGTTAGGTGCCCTAACAAACTAATACAATACATTTTTCATTTCTTTTGGGTAAATGCTTTGGATTGGGATTGCTGGATCATTTGACAAATGTATATTTAACTTTATAAGAAACTGCCAACTCTTTTCCACCAGCCATGCATGAAAGTTCTGATATTTCTAGAAATAGGTATGTACTACTATCTCATTGTGGTTTTGATTGGCATTTTCCTAATGACTAAAGCTGTTGAGTATCTTTTCCTGTGTTTATTTGCCATTTGTTTATCACTCTTCAAATGTTTTGCTAAATTTTTCATGGGTTGATTGCTTTATTATTATTGAGTTGGAGAATTATCTACATGTCATAGATATAAAATTGTTATATATAGAATTTGAAATATTTTCCCCCAATTTGGATTACTTTTTTCATTTTCTTATAGCAGTGTCTTTCATAGAGGTAAAGTTTTAAATTTTGATGAAACTCAGTCTCCTTGTCTGCCCATTTTCCTTTCTCCCTTTTCTTTCTTTCTCCCTTCCCCTCCCTCCCTCTCTCCCTCCCTTTCTTCCTTTTTTCTTTCTTTCTTTCTCTTTCTTTCTTTCTTTCTTTCTTTCTTTCTTTTCTTTCTTTCTCTTTCTCTCTTTCTTTCTTTTCTTTCTTTCACTTTCTTTCTTTCTCCCCCCCTTCTCTCTCTCCCCCCCCCTTTCTCTCTTTCTTTTTTCTTTCCTTTATTGTAATGACGGTTGAACCCAGGGCCTTGCTCAAGCTAGGGAAGTGCTCTACCACTGAGCTGCATACCGAATCTCTTTTTAAATTTTTATTTTGTGAAAGGGTCGTGCCAAGTTGTTCAGGCTGCCTCTGGCCTTGAAGCTGTGATCCTCCTGCCTCACCCTCCTTAGTTGCTAGGATAACAGGGGTACCTCTTCTTTTTAATGAATCATGCTTTGCGTTCATACCTAAGATCTATTTTTCACTTTTTAAATTTTATTTATTTTTATTTTTTGCCTAATCCAAGATCTCAATGACTCTGTTTTTCTCATTAAAATTTTATGATTTTATGTCTCACATTTAGGTCTATATCCATTTTGATTTGGCTTTTGTATAAAGTGGGAGGTGTAGTTTTAGATTGATTTCTTCACATATAGATTTCCAATTGTTCCAGCACCATTTTC
>VMDO01005574.1:14285-110271 GCA_007922755.1 Pedetes capensis
TTTTTTTTTTTTTTTTTTTTTTTTTTTTTTTTTTTTTTTTTTTTTTTTTTTTTTTTTTTTGTTTTTTTTTTTTTTTTTTTTTTTTTTTTTTTTTTTTTTTTTTTTTTTTTTTTTTTTTTTTGGCCAGTTCAACAGTCTTGATTCCTGTAGTGTTACAGTAAGTATGGAAATCAGGAGATGTGAGTTGTGTAACATTGTTAACTCTTTTCCAAAATCATTTTGACTATTTTAGGTTCTTCCTCTTTCCTTATACAATTCAAAGTAAGCTTGTTGATATCCACAAAATTTCTGATGAGATTTTGATTGAAATTGTGTTCAATTAGAAGATCATATTAACAATACGAAGTCATATAATTCATGAGCACTGTGCATATTTCCACTTATTTAGGTATTTGATTTCTTTCATCAGCATTTCTTAATTCTCAACATAAAGGTCTTGCAAATAGTTTGTTTGGTTTGTAATTGTTTTATTTTTGGTGCTAATATAAGTGATACTTAAAATGTTTTTAGTTTTCATTTGTTCATTTTTGGTGTATAGAAGTATGATATTGCAAAAAACATTAACCTTGTATTCTGTGACCTTACTAAATTCACTTTTTCATCCTATTACACTTTTTGTTGTTTCTTTGGGGTTTTTCTATGTAGACAGTTAACATTTTTCCACTAGTTGAGTCATTTTTATTTCTTTCTTTTAAGCTGGACTATTTCTTATTTCTTTTTCTTGACCTATTATATTATCTGGAACCTCCAATATAATGTTGAAATGGAGTGGTAAGAGCAGACATCTTATTTAATCTTTGTGGTGGCTTCAGAATTTCCATTAATTCTTTAATATTATCTCTTTTAAATGTGGAGTCAAAAAAGCCCTTCCTTAAGTCTGAATTCTGTTCAGTGATTTTTTTTTCTGACAAATAGAATGGGGCAGAAGGGTTGGTATATGACAGCTACTGAGACTATATAAGGTATTATGGCAACCTCTTTGGTTTCTTTCTTGGCTCTCTTACTGTGAGGGAAATCAGTTGACTTGTGAGGACACTAATGCAGCCCCGAGAGTGAGACACCTACATAGCAAAGAACAGAGGTCTCCTGTCCATAGCCATGTGCATAGGCGAGGTCTCAATCAGATCCTCTAGACCCAGTTAAGCCTTCAGATGACTGCAATTCCAAATCACAACTTGACTGCAGCCTCATGAGATACCCTGAGCAAGAAACACTAGCTAAGCCATTTCCAAATTCCTCACCTATGGAAACTATAAAAAATTATTTTAAGGCACTGAGTTTTGGAGCAATTTGTTGTACAGCAATAAATAATAGGTCTGTTGTTATTAAATGTGATGTTAGTTATAAATTTGATTGTATAGATTGCTTTGTCAGTCTAAGAACATTTCTTTCTATTCCTAATTTGCTTAGAGTTTTTTTTTTTAAATCATGGATGGATATTAAATTTTGTCAATTATTTTTCCTGAATCTATCAATATGATCATGTGTCTTCAACTGTTAGTATAGCAAATTATTTTTACAGTAATCTTATTTTATTAGTACTTTTTTAGTGTACAACTTAATGGGTCTCATGACATTCCCATACATGCATTTCATTGTACATTGATCAACTTCACTTCCCTGGTTACCCTCTCATGGCCTTCCTATCCTCTCCCTTCCCACCAATGGTCCCTTTTCTGCTTGAATGTCTTATTTGTCTTTATATCTATCTATCTATATACAGGGCTGGGATTTAGCTCAGTTGGTAGAGTGCTGCGCTGCAGTCTCTGAGGTCCTGAGTTCAATTCCCAGCACTGCAAAAATGGGAGAAGGGCCTGGCAATCCACTCCCAAGGCAATCCTGAAACAGTCAGCCATTGAAAACCCTATGAGGGTTGCTATGAGTCAGATACCGACTCGATGGCACCTAACAACAACAACAATATCTATATACATTCCAATTTTGCCTTAAGGGAAAATGTGTGATGCTTCCTTTTGTTTCTCCCATTACCCTTTCTTCTTGCCCCCTCACCCTTTTTGTTAGTCCATTATCTTTCCCTTTGTAGGTCTTTTCTACATTCATGACCTTTATGTTTTAATATTGAATATATATTGAAGTCTAGCACCCACATATGAAAGAAGACATTGCTTTTCTTTCTGGGTTTGCTTATTTCACTTAAAATGGTGATCTCTAGATCCATCAATTTTCAAGAAAATGTCATGATTTTATCTTTCTCTATGACTGAATAAAATTCTATGGTGTATATATATGACAATTTCCTTATCCACTCATCTGTTGATGGACACCTAGATTGAGTCCATATCTTGGCGCTTGTGAATAATGCCATAATAAACACAGATGAACAGATATCTCTGAGGTATATTGACATATATTCCTTCAGATATATACCCAGGAGTGGTATAGCTGGGTCAAATGGTAGTTCTGTTTTTGTTTTCTGAGGAGCCCCCATACTGGTTTCCACAGTGACAGTACCAACCTGCATTTCCACTAGTAGTGTAGTGTGGTTCCCTTCTTCGTGCATCCTTGCCAGCATTTGTTTGTTTTTTTGATGCTAGCCATTTTGCCTGGGATGAGATGGTATCTCAATGTAGTTTTGATTTGCATTTCTCTGATGGCTAAGGATGTTGAACATTTTTTTATATGGCTGTTGGCTATTTGTATTTCTTCTTTTGAGAAGTCTCTGTTGAGTTTTTTTGTCCATTTTTTGATTGAATACTTGGATTCTTTTGGTGTTTAATTTTTCAAGCTCTTTATATATTCTAGATATTAATCCTCTGTCTGATGTATAGCTGGCAAAGATTTTCTCTCATCCTGTAGGATGTCTCTTCACTGATAATTGTATCCTTTGCTGTTCAAAACCTTTTTAATTTAACACAATCCCATTTATCAATTCTTGCTATTGTTGCCTGTGCTATTGAGGTCCTATTTAGAAAGTCTTGCCTATGTCTATGCCTTGAAGTATTTTCTCTATGTTTTCCTCTAGCAGTTACTGAGTTTTAGATTTTACATTAAGGTCTTTGATCTACTTTGAACTGATTTTTGTACAAGGTGGGGGGGGATCTAATTTCAGCCTTCTACATGAAGATATCCAGCTCTCCTAGCACTATTTGTTGAAGAGGGTGTTTTTTTCTCCAACTTATAGTTTTGGAATCTTTGTCAAATATCAATTGGCTATAGCTGCATAGATTTGTATCTGAATCCTTTATTTTATTCCATTGGTCTACATGTCTGTTTTTGTGCCTATACCATACAGATTTGTTACTATGGCTTTGTAGTATAATTTGAAATCAGGAATTGTGATTTTCCCTGCATTGTTCATTCTGCTTAGGATCGCTTTAGCGATTCAGGGTCTTTTGTGCTTCTACATGAATTTTCCCCTACATTTCTGTCATCTTGACATGCTGTGGGGACTTATATGTTGCTGTGATGCTGAAATCTACGTCACTGATATTTCATATACCAGCAGGGCTACTCATGATGGAAAGGTTTCAGCTGAGTTCCAGACTAAAACAGATGAGGGAGAAGGACCTGGCAGCCCACTCACAAAAAAATTAGCCATTTAAATCCCTATGAAAAGCAGAAAAGCACTGTCAAATATAGTGCTAGAAAATGAGCCCCCTCCCCAGGCTTGAAGCCATTCAAGAAATGACTGAGGAAGAGTTGAGTCCTCAAATCAGAGTCAACTTTCATGAAAAGAATAAAGCCTCTGGAACCTCCTTTTGCTGATGTGGTATGACTCACAATAAATAGAAATATAGTGGTTTCAATAATGGGCTCAAACATACAAAGATTATGTGCATGGTACAGTACTGTGTAGTGTTTTGTTCTGTTTTACATAGGGCTGCTATGAGTGGGATCTAACTTGGCAGCACCTTACAAAAAAACATGAGTTTTAGGATTTTTTCTCTGTTTCTGTGAAGAATGTCATTGGGATTTTGATGGGGATTGCATTAAATATGTAGATTGCTTTTGGTAATATAGCCATTTTCACAATATTAATCCTCCTAATTCATGAGCATGGGAGATCTGTCCACCTTCTAGTGTCTTCTTCAATTTCCTTCTTTAGTGTTTTAAGGTTTTCACTGTAGAGGTCTTTTACTTCTTTGGTCAGGTCTATTCCTAGGTATTTTGTTTCGAAGCTCTTGTGAATGAGATTTTTTTCCCCCAGGTTTCTTTCTCTGCCTGGTTGTTATTGGTGTACAGGAAGCTACTGATTTATGTATGTTGGTTTTATAACCTGCTACTTTGATGAAAGAAATTGTTTATCAGCTGTAAAAATTTTCTGGTATAGTAGTTAGGGCCTTGTAAGTATAGAATCACATTGTCTTCAAATAGGGATAATTTGACTTCTTCTTTTCCTATTTGGATCTCTTTTATTTCCTTTTCTTGCCTTATTGCCATGGTTAATAGTTCAATTACTACATCAAACAGCAGTGGAGACAGTGGACACCCTTGTCTTGTTCTTGATTTCAGGGGAAATGCTTTCAGTTTTTCCCCATTTAGTATGATTTTGTCTGTAGGGTTTTCATATATTTCCTTTTTTATGTGGAGGTATGTTCCTTCAATTATTAGTTTCTTCAAGGCTTTTATTTGTTGAAGGCCTTTTCTGTATCAATTGGTAGGATCATGTGGTTCCTGTTTCTGAGTCTATTTATATGCTGTATTACATTTATTGTCTTCTGTATGTTGAACCAGCCTTGCATCCCTCCTTGATCATAGTACATGATCTTTTTAATTTGTCATTGAAGTCAATTTGCAAGTATTTTATTAAGGACTTTTGTATATAGGTTCATCAGGGAAATTTGTCTGTAGTTTTCCTTTTTTGATGCATCCTTATCTGGTTTTAGTATCAGGGTAATAGTGACTTCATAGAATGAATGTAGTAGTGTTCCATTTGTATTATATGGAATAATTTGAGGAACATTGGTGTTAATTCTCCTTTAAAAGTCTTGTATAATTCAGCTGTGAATCCACCCAGTCTTGGGCTTTTCTTTGTTGGGAAACTATTACAGTTTTGACTTTGCTGCTCTTTATAGGTCTGTTTAAATTATTTAGATCATCTAGACTTAATTTTGGCAGGTCATATGTGTTAAGGAATTTATCCATCTAATCTAAGTTTTCCAGTTTTTTGGAATATGATTTTTCAAAGTATTCCCTAATGGTTCTCTGGATTTCTTTGGTATCTTTTGTAATGCTCTCTGTTTCATGTCTAATTATTTCTGGTTTATTTGCCTGCCTCAAACTTTTGTTGTTGTTGTTGTTGAAAACTGGACATTTAAAATTATGCAGACAACTCTGTAACAACTCTGTAAATCAGATTGTCTCCTCACCCCCAAGCCCCAAGACTTATAATTATTGCCATTTGTTGGAGTTATTTCTTGCTTAGTTACTTCGCTGAAATAATTTTTCTCTGTAATTTGTTTCAAATGGACACTGAAGTCTCTTCTTAGTTAGCTTAGTAGTAAGCTAATGATTGGACAAATATTTCCTTAATTTCTGGAACCAATAATTATCCCAACTGTTTTACTGGTATTTTTGGGTTGAACTCAGGGTCTATCATAACTTTGCAAGTGCTCTAAGATTGGGCTGGACCCCTAGTCCTTTTTATAGTTTTTCATTTTGAGTCAGGGTCTTGATAAATTATGCAGTCTGCCTCTGGCCTTGAACTTGTGATCCCCCTTTTCCACCTCCTGAGTTGCTGGCATTACAGGCATATATCATACATATACCAATGTTTTCTAAGGGGATCACTTGCATGTTGGAACATGCTCCCAACACTGCCAAATTGGACAACTCTGTCTTACCTTTCACTTCCTACTTGCCTTGAGACTCAGGTAAGCCAACAGAGAGAGTTTAAATTCTTCTCAGTTTTTTTCTGAGCATGAATACACTTTTATCCATGTGTGTCGTACTCTAGCGTCCCAGAAATGTGCTAGTACTTTCTAAAGTTCCTATGTTGTTGTTGTGTGCCATCGAGTCGGTATCCGACTCATAGCGACCCTCATAGGGTTTTCAATGGCTGAGTGTTTCAGGATTGCCTTGGGAGTGGATTGCCAGGCCCTGCTCCCATTTTTGCGGTGCTGGGAATTGAACGCGGGGCCTCAGAGACTGCAGCGCAGTGCTCTACCCACTGAGCTAAATCCCAGCCCTAAAGTTCCTATAGATATCATATTTCCTAACTTTTCCTTTCAGTCTTTTTTTTTTTTCCTCTGTTTTTTACTCCAAATGCTATTCACTGTGTCAGGAACTGCTGAAGTTAAACAATTGCCTATCATTCTTTTCAATAAACACTTCTCAGCAAAAGAATCCATGTCAGATAATATAAAGACAACATTGTGAATTGAGTCTTCCAAGGAATGTCCACACAGATCAAATAAGGATAATTCTCTGACAATGAAGCTTTGAAGGATAGCCAGCCTTATTTTACTCTTTCCAGCAGTAGCTAGGTTGCTAATTTTTACAATAATAGTGGGTTGTTGGTTTCCAGAGTTACCACAGAATTGGAGAGTAGGTCATTGGGATAGAACAAGTTTTAAAATTGTGCAAAACTCACTGTTCTTTCTGTAATTTAGAAGGTTTTCTTTAAAAAATGCTTCCTGGATTTATATGAGCCTTTGGCTAATCACTAGCATTTTGAAAAAGTTGATTTAGATAATTTTTGCTAGTCTTCTCACTGATTTTATGGGTGAAGAGAGTTGTTGGAACACCTTATTCCACCATTTTAATTGACATAAATCACTTTGGTTTTATTCACAAAGGGTATCTTAACTGGATATAGAATTATGGGTTGATTATTTTTCTTTTAGCATAAAAAATATCAATCCATTCTCTTCTGGTCGCTATAGTTTCTTAGTAGAAATGTTTATTCATTTGAATTTTTATTTATCTTATGTAATGCAGTATTTTCCCCTGCCTGCTTAAAAGACTTTTTCTTTAGGTTTTATCTTCCACTATTCAATCATGATGGGACTGAGTATGGTTTTCTTTGAGTTTTTCCTGGTTGAGTTTCCCTGAACTTATTGAATCTGTAAATCTAAGTGTTCTTTCAAAATTTTAGCCATTATTTATTCTGTATCAACATTTTCTTTTCTTATTTTTTTTTTCTGGATCTCTAGTGACAAACATAAGGGATGTTGATACAATTTCCTGAGTTTGTGTTCATTTTTAAAAGTCTTGTTTCTCTATGTTAAGTTTAGACTATTTATATCAATTTATCTTTACATTTATGAATTATTTCCTTGTTTTCAGTGTTTTTCTGGGAAGCTCATTTAGTGAATTATTTGTTCCAGGTATATTTTTTACTTATACAATTTATATTTGTTCTTTTTATAGTTTTTATAGTTTTGATTTTATTTCTCTGCTGCCAACATCTTTGCATTGATTTTAAGAGTGTTCATTATTACATCATAGAACATGGTTTTAATACCTGCTTTAACATCTTTATGTGATTATTTTATCATTTAGTGGGCATCCATTAGTTTCTTTTCCTTTGAAATTTGGTTATATTTCCTAGCTCTTTGTATGTTAATTACTTCTGGGTTGTATCCTAGACATTGTGAACATTATATTGAAGTTTTGGGATTTTGTTAAAATTCTTTGAAGGGTGCTTTTTAGACAGGAAATATATCTGATTATATTTAGATTGTTAATTTATTTTGCATTTGGTGGATAATGATTGCAATAGTAGTTCTGTATTCAAAACTTTTGCTGTGTCATTTGAGGTTATCTATATATGTGGGGCTGGGAATTAGCTCAGTTGGTAGAGTGCTGCTCTGCAGTCTCTGAGGTCCCGAGTTCGATTCCCAGCACTGCAAAATGGGAGAAGGATGTGGAAACCCACTCCCAAGGCAATCCTGAGACAATCAGCCATTGAAAACCCTATGAGGGTCACTATAAGTTGGACTTGACTCGACGACACCTAACTAATATATGATCAGCTTGAGTTTGAGTGTAGAACTTATGTTGGCTCAATACAAAAATATAGATTTATGTTATCCTATTTTTCTTTTTCCTTCTCCTTCTTCTTCTCTTCCTCCTCCTCCTCCTTTTTCTGGATTTTTATAAAACAGAATCTCATTATGTAGCCCAGGTTTGCCTCAAACTCACTATATAGCTAAAGGCTGAACTTGAACTCATCATGCTCCTGCTTCTATCTCCTAGATGCTGGGATCATAAGCATGTGTCATCATGTCTGGCTTGTGTTATTCCTTCTGTTCTCCTCTCTAAGACTTTCTTTATACTCTGCCTATATCAGGCCCTCTTTTCTGTTTCTTCTGAGCACAAATACAGGTTTCACTTAGATTAATTTTCAGTGCTGAGGATTGAACCTAGGGCCTTGCACATACTAGGCAAGTTTTTTTTTTCTAACCGCTGAGATACTTTCCCAGCCCCTCACTTTTAGTGAATTTTAGTGGATTCCTCTAATTCTGTGATGTTGCATGCTTTTGTGCAACTTAAGTCATCCTTGGGCAGAATATCAAGTAAAAAGAGAAAGGAAGAGAAGAGAAGAGAAAAGAAGAAAAAGAGGGAGGAAAGGATGGAGAGAAGGGCTCAGGATGTCACTCAGTGGTAGAGCTTTTGTTCAGCATGTGCAAGATCCTGGATTTGATGCCCAGAATCACAAAAATGAACAAATAAACAAACAAATAAATGCAAATAAATGAGAGAGAGGGAGGGAGGGATGGAAGAGAGAGAGAGAGAGAGAGAGAGAGAGAGAGAGAGAGAGAGAGAGATATTCCTCACATACTCAGAGGCCCCCCTGTATCTTTTGTCAGATCTTCACAATTTAAGTGCCTGCACTGCTGCCATCAATGTAACTATGAAGCTGACACTGGAACTGGCCTTGGAATAGGGCCAGGAGAGAAAAGGGAAAAAAACAACAATGGATATTTTTAATTTAAAGGATATCTTCTTGTTCCTCTGGCCAAAAGAGGAGAGATTCTCTCAGGGTTTTTGTTGTTTGTGCTCCCTCTACAGCTCTGTGGCTCAGACCACCCTCAAGTTAAATTTAGAAAATATATAAGAGAGAAGAAACAAAACCAAAAACGAACAAACAGAACAACAACAAGAAAACCAGGACATTTACTGGAATTTTTTTTGTTTTTGGTCATTTTTTTTCTCTTTCCTAATTCATCTGTTGGGGCTGGGATTTAGCTCAGTTGGTAGCGTGCCGTTCTACAGTCTCTGAGGTCCTGAGTTTGATTCCCATCACCACAAAAATGGGAGAAAGGCGTGGCAATCCACTCCCGAGGTAATCCCAAATCAATCAGCCATTGAAAATCCCATAAGGGTAGCTATGAGTTGGACATGACTCCATGGCACCTAATAACAACAACAATTTATCCATTATTATTTACTTTTAAGAGTCTTCAGGTAGATTGATTTTGTATTCTGTCTTGAGGTTTTAGTTATAATCAATATAAGAGGTTGTAGTGGGCTTATTCCATCTTGTACAGCACATTTATTGGTTGCAAAGCAATTAAGGTTGAAGTGAATAATAATACTATTTACATTCATTAGATACTTGGAAATTTTACAAGGCATTTCTAAACAAGTCAAAAATCAAAGAAGAAATTACAATGTAAAATTTAAAATATCTAGAATTGAATGGTAATGAAAATACCAGAATTTGTGAATGCAGTGAAAGTGGTAATGGGAGAATCATACAGCTCTCTATATTTATGTTAAAAAATGGCTAAAGTATAATGAGCTGGGTGTTCAATTTAAGAAATTAGAAAATTACTATGAAAACCCTCAAAGAATGTGAAAAAGATATAATAAAGATACAATTTTAAATTAATAAAATATAAAATGCCATAATTTGGATATGAAATATCCTCCAAAGGCCCATGCATCAGAGGCTTGGTCCCCAGGGAGGCACTTATTGTTAAGTGGTGAAACTTTTGAGAAGTTGGGTCTAGTGGGAGGAAGGGGATTGTGAGAAGTCAGCTACCTCTTTGCCCTCTTTTGTCCCTCACCATCAGGTGGGCAATTTTTCTCCACCATGTGCTCCTGTTATGATGTGCCTCCTCACCAAAAGCAATGAGACCCACTAATCATGAACTGAAATCCTTGAAATGATGAGCCCAAACTTTTTAATTTATTAGTTAGTTATCTCAGGTATTTGTTGTAGTAACAAAAAGCTGAAGACAAAGATATGAAAGAGAAGATGGATGAAGCCCAAAGTTTGTTCTTTGAAAAGACCAATGAAATTGGCAGAGCTCTAGTGAAGTCAAGTAATACAAAAGTGGAGCAGAATCAAATATTTAAGAAAACAGAGAATATACTTGCAAACACTTTCCAAGATTAAATGACACTAATAGTAGAATACCTTTATGCCAATAAATGTCGTAATATAGATGAAAGGGACTGGTTCCTTGTTGTTATTGTTACATGCTGTCAAGTTGGGTCTAGGTTTTCATTGACTGATTATTTGGGGATTGCCTCAGGACTGGATTGCCATATCCTTCTCCTGTTCTTGTAGTGCTGGGGATTGAAGTAGGGTTCTCAGAGAGTGTGGAGCAGCATTCTACCAACTGAGCTAAACTCCAGCCTGGACAGATTCTGAGGAAGTATAAAATCTATTAAAACTTACTCAAGAAGTAATAGAAACCCTGATAATTGTACAACTCTTAATTTATTGAACCAGTTTTATAAAATTGTGTCACAATGAGAATACTAGACCTATTGGATTTAGAGAAGAATTGTCCTAAATATTCAAGGAACAAATTTGACTCATGTAAAGCTTTCTCAAAAGTAGAAAAAGAGGAAATACTATCCAATTTGTTCTAGGCCAGTTTGGAAAATATAATAACAGACAATAAAGTTATGAAAAAGAAAAATTATAATTAAACCTCACCAATGAACAGATTTTCCTACACAAACAAATTTCCTACACAAAAATAGTAACAAAATATAACAGTATACATAAAATAATCCATTATGACCACTATTTTCTCTCAAAACATAGGAGTGTTATGACATTTGAAAATCCATATCTATGAAAATCCAAAAATGTACAGTATTAACACATTCAATGAGAAAAAACATATTAATTTTTAGTAGATGAGATGATCCGAGAAAACCTTAGGTAAATCAGGGAGTAGAAGAGGGCATTGTTAACTTGATTAATGTCACAAATATCAAAGTTAGTGAAAGAAACATGAGAAGTATTCCCTTTAAAATCAGGTACAAAATAAAGAATATCAATGTCATTGCTTCTATTCAGCAATTTATAAGATGTCCTAGCAAAGACAGTAGCATAAGAGAAAAGGCAGCTTAAAAGTAGACAAAACATTTGTATTATATACACAGACTCTCCAACCTATATATAAATAAGCTATTAAAATTAATGAATATATTTAGAAAAATGGCTGGCCCCGGGATCAATAGATCTCAAATTGATTGATTTGTAATAAATGCATTTGAAAATACAGTAAGCAAGAGACATTAATAACATTAACCACAAAAATATAAAGAGGTTGTTGTTGTTAGGTACCGTCGAGTTGGTATCCCACTCATAACGGCTCTACATACAACAGGGGAAACACTATTGTCAGTGGTTCTCTGCTGTTCATAGGGTTTTCAATGGCAGATTGATTTTTGCAAGTCGGTTGCCAGGTCCTTCTCCCAAGCCTACAGCACCTGGTGGTCCCAGGCTGTCTCCCATCCACTAAAATAGCTAAATATATAGAAGAGACATACTGTGTGCATGGCTGGAAAGATGTGTTCCTTTAAAGGTATCGGATATCCTGCAATTCAATTCAATTCAAATTTAATTAGTGTCTCAATAGGATTTTTCTTACAATTTGACAAATTTCTTCTACCATCATTTAGAAGAGGTTTGTATGATGTTGACATTGTGATGAATATGACCTCTCTCCCACCATTCTACACTGGTGGATCATTTGATCAAGATTTAGAACCTTGGGAGAGAACTGAGCCCAAATCCCACCCTTCTTTCCCTCTTG
Organism: Pedetes capensis; assembly: GCA_007922755.1. NCBI lineage: Eukaryota > Metazoa > Chordata > Mammalia > Rodentia > Pedetidae > Pedetes > Pedetes capensis. The sequence goes on from VMDO01005574.1 coordinate 26,255, forward strand.
TGCCAGGTTAGGGAGAGAGAATGTACACTCTATACAGCTTCCATCATGAGAAGCAAGCGCTACTTTTCCCCAATGCTACACATGCCAGGGAATTCTCCAAATGGAGAAGTGCTAATAGGAAAAGAGTTTAATGTTAGACATATTCTCATCCAAAAAGGACAATATCTACTAAAGTCATATGAAGTTGAGGGACCTCCAAGAGGCTAAAGTGATGCTTAACTCTGAGAGATCTCTGCTGAATAATTAGATAGTCATTGGAGTTTGAATAGGAGTTGAGGTCAGGATGAAACACAAAAAGAGCTAGTCAGTGTTTCTAGAGACAAGAGAAAAGAGCAAGATGGACACTTAGAATAGTTATTTGTTACTGATTTTTAATTAAATAGAATTTATTTTAATCATACATATATATAAACTTAAAATTGGACACATTAGTGGGGTGTCATGTGATGCTTCCAATTATATAATGTTTAAATAAAGTCGAATTTATCTATCTCTTCAAACATTGATTATTTCTTTCTGGTGAAAACATTCACACGCTTTTCCTAGCTTGTTGAGATAAACAGTAGAATATTTAAGATACACACTAAAGTATTTAAGAGACTAGGAAGTCAGGCTCAGTGATGCTGCCTCTTTTCTGATTTCTCGCTATTTGAACCACACCCAGGAATTGGATCACCCATAAGGAATCCTGTGTCTACATTTTCTTTTGTCTAAAAATGCAGTCTTCTTTAATAGGCTGGTAACTCTGACCTCTACCTCACCCACCCCCTGGGGCTCAGTGCCATCTTCAGCTATGGTTGGCTATTCTTCCCCACAAAAGCTCAGAAGCAGAAGCCATTTCTGGAGGAATGGTAGTAGACATCGATAGCATATGTCTGTGCTTTGGAGGAGAGTAGCCCTCTTTTCATTAGAATATCCACTTGGTGATTCTTCAGTAGCTCTCAGATTCAAGCCTCTAGAAAGACAGAAGTCACTATATCTTGATCCATTGCAGACAAAGAGACAAATTTCCAATGATAGTTATGTCTTATATTAGAGAATGCTATCCTGCTTGTATAACTTTTAATTCTGAGTAAATGAATATAGTCAATTACTCTCTGCTCATATAGATGTGACAGTAAAGGGTAAAGCCATAGCATTATGTATGAGATAATGTTTCACCTGAAAGGTGAGCTTATGACTTGCCCTGGTTACCTGGGGGAATGAGATTGTTTCTCAGATTAGAAACTAGAAGTGGGGAAAAGAGGTCCAGGTCACCATAGAGAAATTGGTTTCTTCTGTGATCATAATTTAGGGAAAGTGTTATTGAGCTGTCTTGGAAAAGGCTCACTTAGCTGGGAGCTAAGTCAGCAGGGACCTAGCAAACAGGGTCAGCCCTTTGAAACTAGCTGATGGCAATGTTTCTGGGATGGAAATGAAATGTTAAAGGTCTGTAAGCCCTGAGCATGAATTCCTACTGGTAAAAACTAGTCATGGAGAGTGAAGCCAGCCCTCTTATTCCTTTGGCTGAGCTCTCAGGGTGCCCAGAGGAGTGTGGCCAGGGGAGGGGACCATGTTCTGTATGAGCTGGAGGTATAAAGGAGATGCCACAGTAGAGTTGCTCTTAGCAAGTAGGGTGTTTGCAGTGGGGATACAGAGTGAAGCATGGACGTGCTACATGCCTTCCCATCTACTGCTCAAGATGTGCCTGGAGCACTGCCCCATCATATGGGCTTTCCCCAAGCCAGACTGTGGTTACACTGCTGATCCCCATTCCCGCTGCCTCCTTGGCACCCCAGCCTGAATAGTATCTACCTCAGTTCAAAGCATGTGTGTGGACTTCTTATTTCTCAGCTCCCAGAACTATGAACCAAGCAGCAGTACAATTTTTTCAGAGCCTCATGAACGTGTTTGAGTTTACAGTGTGTCTTATCAAAATTATAAAACAGATAAATATCCAAATATTTTGATGCCCATTGGTACAGTCTAACCAAAATATTACATATATGTATAGAAATTATATTTAGTATGAGCTGCAAGTGCATTTTTAAATGATGTGGAGCAAGGATTTTAAAATGAAAATGTAGGAGTCTGGCAGCATCTTAAACAGCATCTTCCATCTGGGTGCTAAGCAGCTGCTTCTCCACCAGAGGGCGCATCTAGCAGCGCTTCAGCTCGCTTTGACAGGATACGCTCCTCTGAGGGTCCCATCAGGTCTCCCAGATTCATCTCTAATTCTTCCTTCTTGCGTAACCTAGGTTTTCTGGTATGTAAGTTTAGGGGTAATGGTGCCTCCCTCACTAAGGTGAGGCAACTTTCTCCCAAAAGTGTTCAGGATTTTAGAGGACAACCCTTTGAGAAGAGGGAGCCTCCGGGTTCCTTCTATCCAAGGCCTTCACTGGGATGCCCAGGGACTGAGAAAAGGGAGGCCACAGGGAGACCCATTCTGTTGCATTTATTTACCCCCAAAGCATAAAGGCTGAATCAGAGATACAGTGTGAAGGGTGTCCTGGCATTCTGACCCAGGACTCCTCTTCTTCCTAAATCTGTCTTTCCTAAGGTTCATTATTTCAACACATTATCTGAGCTCTGAGGCATCTTAGAGACCTCCTGGCTGGTATGGGGGATGAGTGAAGACACAAATAGGGAGGTTTTTATGGAGGAGTTAGTCTTAAACTGAACACTGAATTGCCTTGTTTTTCTAATTATAAAATAATTCGGCTTTGATTATTAGTGCGGGGGAGCAGGCTGTGCAGCTTTTTCACGTCCCTTAGCTCAGGGTTGTAGTCAGATATTGAGGCGGATCCCACACTGTTGGCCAAGTGCACATAAACCTACTGGACCATCCCCACCCTGCTACCGCTGGAGCTCTTCCAGGCAGCATCCTCCACGCCTCTCCCACAATGCCCTGTGCCTGGCCACGCCCCGCCAGGCCACACCCTGCCAGGCCATGCAGGGGGCTCCCTGGAGATTCCCATACTTTTTTCCTGCGGGTGCAGCTGGTCCTACCCTATCCTGAGCACCTTGCTCTGCCCTCTGTCTCTAAGAATTTAGACTGCTGGGCAGAGGTTGCGCTGAGAATTGAGGATGGGGGTATAGCTGCAGGAGGCGACACCAAGATTATCATTTTGGGGGATAATTTTCTGATACTCAATTCACCCTTGAAGTAATAGTGACAGAAATTCTGAAATTAGCATATTATGTATAATTACCTGGACTCAGCAGTATGTCTTAATGTTCATTTGAACCAGAGCTTGTATAAGAAAGACAATGGATGTCTGCTTAAATGAAAATAACTATCAAAGACTTAAAAATGATCAGCCTCTGTCTTCTGATCATGTATATGGAGGTTTTAATGAGCATGGATCAGGATTTTTACAATTTACTTGGCATATCCAAAACTGCAAACAATGGAGAAATAAGACAGACATTTAAGAAATTAACATTGAATTTACATCCTGATAAAAACTAGAATCACTTAAAGCACATGGTGATTTTTTCAAAAAATAAATAGTATGGATGAAGTACTCAAAGATGAAAATCTACAGAAAATTTATGACAAATATGGACAGAAAAGACTTGATAATTCAAGGAGGCCAGTATGAAAGCTGCAATTATTATTAAGATTTTGATATTTATGATGATGATTATGAAATCATAGCATTAGAAATCATAACATTTCCTTTCTGAGACTTCTTTTTCCTTTCTTTTATTTAAACCTTGCTGCTTCCTTATTTGTCCCCTTTTTCTATCCCCTCTTGTTAATTTTAAACAATTACTATTTTTACCTTTACACCAAATAATTTATAACTCCATTGCTTACTGTATATTATTGTCACTATTTTCTCTTCTGTGGGCACTGAGGGAGTAGTTAGCTTTAACTGATTGTAAATGCATTTCTGTATCTGGATTGATCAGGTATTGTATCTGTTACAGCGGTTTGTATTCTCCTCTAGGAGTGTTACCGGGGATTGAGGTATCAGGAGAAAGCAACTCATCAAAATGATCCCCAAATAAAATGGGAAGGGATATTCATCCTAACAGATGCACTAATCATAAAACAGAAACAGAAGAAATATGAAAAAGCAAGGCAACATATCTCTTCCAAAAGCCCATATTTCTTTAACTGCTGAATGCAAAGAAACTGACATGGTTGAAATGCCAAAGAATTCCAAAGTCTACTTGTAAAAATGATCAGTGAGTTCAAAGAGGACACATAGATGAACATAGATGTAAAATTTCTTAGTAAGACTACTTGCAAATTGACTTCAAAAACACATTAAAAGGATCATGCACTGTGATCAAATTGGTTTCTTTCCAGGGATGCAAGGGTAGTTTGTCATATACAAGATAATACATCTAACAAAGCATACAAATAGACACAAAAATCTCATGATCATCTCAATAGATGCAGAAAAAGCCTGTGTCAAAGTTTAAAATCCCTTCATGATAAAAGTCTTGAAGAAACGAGAAATTGAATAAATATACCTCAACATAATAAAGGCAATATATGAAAAACTACACCCAACATCCTTCTAAATGGAGAAAACTGAAAGTATTTCCTCTAAAATCAGTAATAAGACAAAAGTATCCATTTTCTCCACTTCTATTTAATATAGTCATTGAACTCTAGACATAGCAATAACTAAAGAAAAAGAAATAAAAGGGATACAAATAGGAAAGGAAGCAGGCAAATTATCCCTATTTGCAGATGATGTCATTCTTTTCAAGACCCTAAAAACTCCACTGAAAACTCCACCAGATAAATACTTTTAGCAAAGTAGCAAGATGCAACATCAACATACAAAAATCAGTAGTTTTTCTACATACCAGTAATGACCAGGGTGAGAAAGAAATTAAGAAAACAATCCTATTCAGAATAAATACAAAACGAATAAAACACCTAGGAATAAACCTAACCAATGAAGTGAAAGACCTCTTAGTGAAAACTTCCAAACATTGAAGAAAGAAGTTGAAGAAGACACTAGAAGATAAAATGACCCCCCATGCTCATGTATCAGAATTATTATTGTGAAAATAGCTATATTACCAAAAGCGATATACAGATGTAATGTGATCCTCATCAAAATTTCAATGATATTCTTCACAGAAATAGAAAAAAACAAACCTAAAATTCATATGGAAGCACAAAAGACTCCAAGTTGCTAAGGTAATTCTGAGCAGAAAGAGCAATGTAGAAGGCATTACAATACCTGATTTCAAATTATACTACATAGTATAATGCCATAGTGATAAAAACAACATAGTACTGGCACAAAAACAAACATATAGACCAATGGAACAGAGTAGAGGATCCAGAAATAAACTCATGTAGCTACAGACTCCTGATGTTCAACAAATGTGTTAAAAATATAAGTTGGAGAAAAGATATCCTCTTCTACAAATGGTACTGGGAAAACTGGATATCCTCATGTAGAAGATTGTAACTACATCCCTGTCCCTTACTTTATATGAAATTCAGTTCAAAATGGATCAAAGATCTTAATATAAGACCTGAAACTTTGGAACTGCTAGAGAGAAATATAGGGAAAATGCTTCGAGGCATTGGTATTGGCAAGGGCTTTCTGAAAAGGACCTCTAATAGTGCAGGAGGGGCTGGGATTTAGTTCGGTTGGTACAGCACTACTCTGTAGTTTCTGAGGTCCCAGGTTCGATTCCCAGCACCACAAATATGGGAGAAGGACATGGCAATCCACACCCGAAGCAATCTCGAAACAATCAGCCATTGAAAACCCTATGAGGGTCACTATGAGTCAGGCATGACTCAAAGGCACCTAGAAACAACAATAGTGCAGGAAACAATAATAAGAATTGACACATGGGATTACATTAAGTTAAAAACCTTCACAACAAAGGATGCAATTATTAGAGTGGAAAGACAATAGACAGCATGGGAAAAAATCTTTGCCAGCTATACATCAGAGGATTAATGAATAGAATATATAAAAAAACTAAGCAGCAAAAAAATGTCAAATATCTCATCAAAAAGTGGGCAAAAGACCTAAATAGAGACGCTTTGAAGAAATGCAAATGTACAACAATCATATGAAAAAATGTTCACCATCCTTAGCCATCAGGGAAATGCAAATCAAAATTATATTGAGATACCATGTCTCCCCAGTCGGAATGGCTAGGATCAACAAAACAAATGACAAATGCTGGAGAGGATGTGGGGAGAAGGGAAACCAAATTCACTACTGGTTGAAATGTACATTATTTCAACTACTAAGGAAATCAGGATGGCGGTTCCTCAAAAAACTAAAAATAGAACACCCACATGACTCAGCTATACCACTCCTGGGCATATATCTGAAGGAATATATATCAATATGCCACAGAGATCCCTGCTCATCCATGTTTTTTTAAATTATTATTATTATTATTATTGTTGTTGTTGTTGTTGTTGTTGTTGTTGTTGTTAGGTGTCGGCAAGTTGAGTCCCAGTCTGAATCATAGCGACCCTATGTATAGAGGATCGAAACACTTCCTGATTCTGTGCCAGGCACACGATCTTATTTATGTTTAAGCCCATTGTTGCAGACACTGTGTCAATCCATCTGGTGGAGGGTTTTCCTTTTTTTCATTGACCTCCCACTCTCCCAAACATGATGTTTTTCTCCAGGCATTGATCTCTCCTGACTAGATGTCCAAAATATGTAAGATGCACTTTGGCCATTCTTGCTTCCAAGGAGCACTCTGGTTGCACTTCTTCTAGGTCAAATCTGTTGGTTCTTTTGGCAGTCCATGGTATATTTAATAGACATCGCCAGCACCATAATTCAAAAGCATCAATTCTTTTCCTATCTCCCTTGTTCGATGTCCAGCTTTCACAACCATATGATGCAACTGAAAATACCATGGCATGAGTCAGGCACACCTTCCTCATCAACGTGATGTCTTTACTTTTCAATACTCTAAAGAGATCTTTTGCCACAGCTTTTCCTAAAGCAATGTGTTTTTTGATTTCTTGATGGCTGCTTCTGTGGGTGTTGATTACAGAGCCAAGCAAAGCAAAATCTTGGACAGCCTCAATATTTTCTCCATTTATTGTTGCATACTGACCCAGTCGTAAGGATTTTTGTTTTGTTGATGTTTAGTCACAATCCATACTGAAGGCTATGTTCTTTGATCTTCTTCAGCAAATGTTTTAAATTTTTTTCTCTTTCAGCAAGCAGAGTTGTGCATTTGCATAATGCAGGTTGTTAATGTGTCTTCCTCCAATCCTGATGCCTCATAAAGTTCAGCTTGTTGGATTATTTGCTGATCATATAAATTGAAGAGATGTGGTGAAAGTATACAGCTCTGAGGCACACCTTTCTCAACTTTAAACCAGGCATTGTTTCCTTGTTCTATTGAATAACTGCCTCCTAGTTCACATACACATTCCTCATGAGTACAATTAGGTACTCTGGTATTCCCATTTTCCAAAGCATTATCCATAATTTGTTATGATCCACACAGTCAAATGCCTTTGCGTAGTCAATAACGCATAGATAGACATCTTTCTGATATTTTCTGCTTTGGGCTAATGTCCACCTGACATTAGCAATGATGTCCCTGGTTCCCCACCCTCTTCAGAATCTGGCTTGATTTTCTGGTAATTCCCCTGTCTATATACGGGTGCAGTTGCTTTTGAATGATCTTTAGTAAAATTTTGCTTGCATATGATATTAATGATACTGTCCAATAGTTTCCACATTCAGTTGGATCCCCTTTTAGGGAATAGGCACAAATATGGATCTCTTCCAGTCAGTTGTCCAGGTAGCTGTTTTCTAAATCTCTTTGCATAAACATGTTAGCACCTCCAGTGCTGCATCTGTTTACTGAAACATCTCTATTGGTATCCTATCAATTCCTGGAGCCTTATGTTTTGCCAGTTCTTTGAAGGTGGCTTCCAGTTTGTCCTTCAATACCATTGGTTCCTCTTCATATGCAACCTCTTGAAATGGTTGGCCATCTATCAGTTCTTTTTTGTATAATGTACTCCTTCCATCTTCTTTTGATGTTTCCTGCATCATTTAATATTTTCCTTTTAGAATCTTTCACTATTGCCACTCGAGGCTTGAATTTTTTCACTTCCTTAAGCTTGAGAAACACAGAACATGTTCTTCCCTTTTGGTTTTCTGCCTCCAGCTCTTTGCATATGTCATAATAATATTTGTTTTTGTCTTCTCAAGCTGCCTTTTGAAATCTTCTTTTTAGATCTTTAATTCATCATGTTTTCCTTTTACTTTAGCTGCTGGACATTCATGGGCAGGTTCCAGCATCTCTTTTGACATGTAATTTGGTCTTCTCTTTTTTTCTCGTCTTTTAAATAACCTTTTGCTTTCTTCTTGAATGATATATTTTATGTCATGCCACAACTCATCTGGTCTCCTATCATTTGTGTCTGAGTCAGACACAAATGTTTGTTGTAGTACTATTTATAATGTCCACAATATGGAATCAACCTAGGTGTCCATCAATAGATGAATGGATAAGGAAAATATGGTATATATACATCATGGAGTTTTAGTCAGCCATAAAGAAGGATGAAATTATGGCTTTGGCTGGAAAATAGATAGAAATAGAGATCATCATTTTAAGTGTAATAAGCCAGACCCAGTAAGATAAAAATTGCATGTTTTCTCTCACATGTGGGTGTTAGGTTTCAATACATATTTGGTAGTAAAATATATAGGCCATGAAAGTAGAAGGGGGCCTATGTAGAGGGAGAAAAGGTACCAAAGGGAAAGGTAAGGGTCCATAAGAAAAGATTATGGGAGAAAGGATGAGAAATATCACATGTTTTGCCCATAAGGCAAAATCTGGACACACACACGCGCGCGCGCGCGCACACACACACACACACACACACACACACACACACACACACACGGGACATGTCAGTAGAAAAGGGACCACTCATAGGGAGGAAGGGGATTGAGAGTGGAAGGGATGTCATGATAGGGTAATGGAGGAAGCGAACATGAGCAATGTACAATGATATCCATCTGTGGAAACGTCATAATGAAACTCATTAAGTTGTACACTAGCTAAAAATTACTAATAAAAAGTTTGGATAGTACGAAAATTACTATTGCTTATTTTCCTCTTGGAGCCACTTTAAATAAAGAGAACTGGTATTTTGTTTCTTAATTCATTGGATTGTAAAGAAACATATTTGGAAATAATACATAGTCTTCCAGATTTTGATCTACTTTTGGTAAATATACTAGAGTATCATTTGACACATCATTGCTGGCTCTATGAAAATTCCAAGGATCTGGAGTTGAAAAAACAGAAATTTTTTCTTAAAAGTGATCATATTCAGGTTGGAAGTTTTGACTTCTATGCTGCACCAGGCTTCTGTAATAATCTTTTTTTTTTTTTTTTTTTTTTTTTTTTTTTTTTTTTTTTTTTTTTTTTTTTTTTTTTTTTTTTTTTTTTTAGCTATGTATGTTGTTGTTTTTTGGTGCCATTGAGTTGGTATCCAACTCATAGTGACCCTATGTACCACAGGCAAAACACTATTGTAAGTGCTTCTCTGCTATTTATAGGGTTTTCAATGGCAGATTGTTTTTTGGGAGAGAATTGCCGGGTCCTTCTCCCATGCCATGTATAGCAGTATTTAAAGGACAAGGAACCAAAGAATATAAAATCCATCATGGAAACAAGAGTCTATATGATATACTTGCATTTGTCAAAGAAAGTATTACTTCTCAAGTTTACCGCACTTGGACCTTGAATTTTTCTTTCAAATGACTAAGAGCTGTGGCTTGTTGACTTTTTTGCTCTTGGGTGTCCCTCATGATAAGCTTAAAGCCAGAGTTATGAAGAGCATAAATGCTACTTTATGGTCACCTTAAATTTGGTACATTAGCCTGTGACATGGAGAACATTCAGGGTGGTATTCAACCAGTCTAGTATTCATTAATATGAGGGACATCACTCTGCTGAACAGATCTTGGAGTTCACAGAAGATCTTAGGAACCCTTCAATCTTACACTCACCACTTTTAATGAACAAAGAATGCATGATGAAGACTGGATGATTAATTTATATTCTCCCTAGTGTCATCCATGTCAAGTCTTAGTGCCAGAATGAAAAAAGATGGCCTGGACATTAACTGGGTGGATACAAGTGGGCAGTGTGACGGCCAACAGTATCATTCTTTCTATGCCCAACATGTTCAAAGATATCCTGAGATAAGATTTGGTCCTTAAAAATCAAGTAAAGCTTATCAGTGTCACAGTTACAATTGGTGGAATAGGGATGCTTATTGCCTAAGAATCTAGGGTTTAGTATTTTTATCTCAGATGTCCCTAGATTTAACCCCTCAAACTTTCAATGAAAAAGCTTTACAAGGGAAAATCATTGAGTTGTTGATTTCTATGCTCCTGGGTGTGGATCTTGCCAAACTTTTGCTCCAGAGTTTGAGGTCTTGGCTTGAATGACTAAAGTTGACTGTCAGGCTTATTCCCAAGACATGCCATAAAGCTGGTATTAAAGCCTATCCAAATGTTAAATTTTATCACTATGAAAGAACAAAGAAAAGTTTTTAGGAAGAGTAAATAAATGCCAGAGATACAAAAAATACTACCCTAATTTATGGAAAATTGGAAACTCTCCAAAGTCAACAAAAGAGAAATAACGTTGAACTTTGATGATGCTGAATATGAAGAAAAAACTGGAAACAAAAACATTTGAGAAATAGCATCAGAAGATACCTTTTAAGAATGTTAACTATATTCATGGTGGAAATAAATGAACATTATCTTGGACACGTAATTGCACTGCCTATGCTGTGTACAAGGTTGGTATAAATGAAGGTCTGCAAACTTTTTCTGTAAAGATCCAGATCATAAATATTTTAGAATTTGTAGAGCATAGAAAAGTGCAGATTTGATTTAAAAAAATTGGGAAATACAGGAAAGCAAAACAAAAACATATCAAATCAAAACAAAACAGTATTTGTTTCTTAGTTAAACCATCATCAACAGAAATCCTTCATTAATACTTTGGTGTCTTCCAGACATGATGGTGCACACCTGTAATCCCAGTGCCTTGGGAAGCTGCGGCAGGAAGATCACAAGTTCCAGGCCAGAGGCAGCGTGTGTGACCTAGTGTGACCCTGTCACAAAATAAAAAATGAAAAATGGGCTGGGGGTGCAACCCAGTAGTAGAGTCCTTACAAAGTATGCATGAGGCCTAGGATTCAATCCCCAAGTACTGCAAAAGAAAAAAAGAAAGAAAAAGAAGAGGGAAAGAAAGAAAGAAAAAAGAAAGAAAGAAAGAAAGAAAGGAAGGAAGGAAGGAAAGAGAGAAAGAAAGAAACTGTTTCTTTAGTATAATTTTCAGGGGGAATATCTGTTGTGGAAGAGGATTTTTCCACAAAAAATTAAAAAAAAAAAAATCTATCAGATGACCTAGCAATCTGAGGAAATAAAATCAGTATGCTGAACAGATATCTGCACTCCCATGTTTATTACAGTACAATTTCCCAATAGCCAGGCTATGAAAGCAACTTAAATATCTATATTAACAGATGAATGCCTAAGGAAAATGTGTTTATATACAGAATGGAATATTATTCAGCCTAAAGAATGAAATCCTGTCATTTACGACAGCATTGATAAACTGAGAAGATATTATATTAAGTGAAACAAACAAGACACAGAAAAACAAATGCTACGTGATCTTACTAATATGTGAAATCTAAAACAGTTGATCTCAGAAGTTGAAAGTAATATAGTGGTTACCAGAAGCTGGAGAAAGTTAAGAATGAGAGAAGATTGATCAATGGATACAAAGTTGCCATCAGATAGGAAGTTCTGGTGTTCTCTTGCACAGTAGAGTGGCTATAGTTACAATGAAGTATCACATATTTCAGGCTGGGATTTAGCTCAGTTGGTAGAGCACTGCTCTGTAATCTCTGAGGTCCTGAGTTTGATTCCTAGCATCCCAAAATGGGAGAAAGACAGGGCAACCAACTCCAAAGGCAATCCTGGAATAGTCAGCCATTGAAGACCTTATGAGGGCCACTTTTTATGTAAGTTTATATAATTATTATGTTAATTAAGAATAAAATCAAACAACATACACAAAAAAATTAAAAACTCATCCATTCAGGAAGCAGGAATTTACAGGAAGCTTTTCAGGAAAAAAATAGCTTGGTGTATGTTTTTGCTTTTGTATCTTATGTAAATATTTATAAAGGTGTATCACACCAAAATTACCTCTTTGAAATCAATGTTTTTATGTGTTCCATTCTGTGTTTTTCTATTGCATCATTTTTGTCTATTTCATAGTCTACTTAATATATGTGCCAGAATTTATTTAATCAATTTTTATATACATGTAAGCTGTTTCCAGATTTTTATTATCATAAAAATGCTGTAACAAACATCTTTGAAGCCAAATTTTACAAAATACTCATATTCATTTCCTTAGGAGGAATGCAAATGGACACAATCTGAAATCATCTTAATTTAACTTTAATCTAATATACTATTTTTATTCTTTTTGTGAGTGGGGTTGCATAGTCAAAGGGTAAATAGGTGATGTACCATTTTGCATTTTACCTGCCTTATGTAGGAGTTTTGTTTCTCCCAACCTCACCAATTGGTTATGTTGTCAAATTTCTGGATGACCAGATGTAGGAAGAGATAGGGCAACATGGAAAAGAAGCTCCAGAAGCAGACCATGAGGTTCAAATGTAGGTAGAAATAATAGGGGGAAAAAAAGTAAGTTCAACATAGGGAAGCACTTTCGTTCAGTCATGCCTGCTTTACGGTAGCATGGAGTCTCAGGAAGTGATACACTACCTGTCACTGGAGGTGTTTTAGGAGAGGCCAGGTGACCACTCCAAGAATGTGGTAGAGAAGATTTCAGCACCAGTTTGCCTCTGGATCAAGGACCTTTAAGATTGGGGTCAAATACACAATCATATCAATTGTCTCATTTTGAAATCTCTGAATCCATGACCATGAGCTTTAATTGTTGTTGTTGTTGTTGTTGTTAGGTGCCGTTGAGTCTGTATCTGACTCATTGTGACCCTCGTAGGATTTTCAATGGCTGACTTTTTCGGGATTGCCTTGGGAGTGGATTGCCAGGTCCTTCTCCCTGAGCTTTAATTAGGCTGCTATTATTGCCAGGAAATCATGTTATCATATTATACTTCTCTAGTCCATTCGCTCTCTAATTACTTCTAGATCACTCTTTCACACTTTCTCTTCAACCCCAGCCCCTAATCACCTGTGTTCTTGCTTCCTACTTCACTGACAGAATGGCATCCGTCATAAGAGAGCCTCCATAGACCTTCCCCAGACACCTCTACACCTACTGGCATCTGCACACAAGCTCTTCTCCTACTGGTGGCCACAGATTAACTTTCTGTGTTCTTATCTAGAGCCATTTTTTTTCCTATCTGTGTACCAAGTTCTGTCCTCTTCCATTACTCAGGATCTCCAACTATTGCTTATCTCTACCTTCATCTCCGATGCCCTTCACCACTTGTCCACTCTGCTCCACCTTGCTGGTCTTTCTGCTCTAGCTAGGAGAGCCCAGACACATTCTTGACTTAAAGAATTTGCTCTGTTTGCTTCTGGGGGGAGGAGTGGTGGGATCTTTTCACAGAAGACCGTTTGCATAACATATTACTCTCTTATCTCCACTTATATTAACTGGATGAAAAAGAAAAGTCTAACTATAGGCTTTTTGCATGAGCCATCTAAAACATAAGAATACAGAATGGGCAAGAAGAAAAGAATGAAAAACCAGCAATATGCCATACAAACAGTAACCAAAATAATGGTAGCATTGTTATATTAATTTTAAATAAAATTGACTTCAAGACAAAACACATCATAGAAATAATGAGGGCCACCTCATGATAAAAACTTAAAACTTACCAGCAAGATGTAAAACTTCTAAATGTATGTGCACCTAATAACATAGTTTGATAATATATAAAACACAAATTCATAATGATACTGAGACACTTTAATAAACCTCTAGTATTAGTTATCTCTTAATATGGGAATCTGCAGAAGGATGTGGCAATCCACTCCTGAGACAATCTCAAAACAATCAGCCATTGAAAACCCTATGAGGGTCATTATGAATTGGACAACACTTGTAGGCACCCAACAACAACAGTATGGGAATGGTTTATTTATATCTCTTTCTTTATTACTAGGCTGTGAGCATTGCAAAGTCAGAGACTCTGCCTTAATCACTGTTGTATCCTAAGCAATGCTCACAGTACCAGGCACAGGGCTGGCTTTCACTCATTAATGTTTGCTGAACTAAACCTCTAGCAGTATTGAGATTATCCATCACATTCTGAAGTAACACATTCTTTGGGAATGTTCATACTCTTAGATGTTCTTAGTATACTAAATTGAAACTTCTCTCTCTCTGACTCACACTTTCCACACCTTCCTAATGGGGTTTGACCATGAATTGGTCCTGGGGGTGAGACTTTTAAAATCATGTTGTTGTTGTTGTTAGGTGCCATTGAGTTGGTATCCGATTCATAGTGACCCTACATACAACAGGTGAAACACTACTGTCAGTGTTTCTCTGCTATTAATAGGGGTTTCAATGGCAGATTGATTTTTGGGAGTGGGTGGCTAGGTCCTTCTCCCAAGCCTACAGCACCTGGTGTTCCCAAGCAGTCTCTCATCCAAGTACTAACCAGGCTGAACCCTGTTTAGTTTCTGAGATCTGATGGGATCAGTCGCCACAGGGCTATGGCTGCAGGCCTTAAAACCATGAGTACTGTTAATTATAGAGAATTTAAGGCAGATCAATCTTTTTCTTTTCTATAAACTCCTAGACTAGGCATGGTTTCTATTAGAAAGATCCTTTCTGGGCAATTACCCATCCATCCTCAATAATGTATCTTGGAATTGGCATTAAGTCCTCTCAATTATTCAAATTGTCAGATTTTTCATCTGCCAGTGAAACTTTTCTGGACATTCCTATTGCAGCTGTAACTTGTGCTTGATAGCAGAGCTAAAGTTCTTGCCAAGAGTTCTTAGCCAAGGACTGTAAATCTGGGCCTATCATGACCATACTGGCAATAGAGAGATTTTCTGGAGAGTCCAGTGCCTCTATAGAGATATTTGGGTTGGGGTTTAGCTCAGTTGGTAGAGTGCTACTGTATACTCTCTGAGGTCCTGGGTTTGATCCCCAGCACTGCAAAAATGGGAGAAGAATGTGGCAGCCCATTTCCAAAACAATCAAGTATGAATTGGCATCTAACAACAACAACATGGAGAGAATTAAATGGGTAGGAGAGTCTGTGGGGATTTAGAGAGTTTGTAGGTCCTGGTGTTTCTGTGATCTGGTTATTATCCATTTGCACTGTGCATCCTCCTGCAGGGCTTCTCCATCTTTCTCTGCTCTGCACTGTGTCCTGCAGAACCATCACCTCCATTCCCTTGTTCCTACTTGGGTTAAGCCAATGGGGGCCCTGCTACAGCACAGAAGGAACAGCAGAGAGAGTTTGGGGAATTTCCCACCCTCTACCTCCCTACTTCAGAGCCATGGTTTTCTTCTGGGCAGCTTCTTCCACAGCTCCACTGGAGCTGGGAGGCCAGATCTAGGTACATTGTTTCTCTCACCTCCAGGCTTAAAAATGGTAATAGTTTCTCAAGTTGTCAGACTCTTGGTACAACAAACCAATTATTATTCTCTTAACTCTACTCACAAATAGCCCTTCATTAAATCGTCTACCAAATCCCACCTGAGTGGCCTTCTTTTCCTACTGGGATCTTCCTGGGATATGATAATGCACAGACTATTCAAGTTCTTGGAAGATGGCCTCTTTCCCTGCCTTCTGGGCTCAGAGTTTTCATTAGACATACCTGAAGGATGTTTAGACTAGGTCTTATGGGCTATAGAACCCAAGACTTGGAGAAAGAATGACACCTGCTCAGAGTCACAGAGATAAGAAAGAAGCCTTGAATGTTTGTCCTGTGTGCTGTGTTCTTTCTATTAACTTGTGGACTGAGAAGACATGAAAGTGGGTGTATTTGCATCTGGCTGCTGGATGCTCTCTTGCTCTCCTCTGCTTTGCCATATGGGGCAGCTTCCTCCTCCACCATGCTTGAATCATCCCATGGGGGTTTGCTCAGTATCTACTGTGTGCCAGGCACGGTATTAGAAGATAGGGCCTCTGTGCTTGTGACATGAAAGCCAGAAGAGACAGACTGGTCAAACAAAAAAATGAACTAGGACATTTCAGAGATTGGTAAGGATATTCACAAGAGAATGAGAGAATGACGAGAGGGTTCTTTTAAGGGTAGGGAAAACCTTCCATGAGATCGTAATGGAGAGAAAAATCATGTACAGTTTTATAAGCCAGAATAAAGGATTTGGTACTTTTATTCTAAGTGCAATAATCAGATGTTGAAAAATTTTAGGTTAGGCAAAGATGAAAACTCATTCTCATTGTCAAAGGATAATTCAGGACACTATGTGGCTAACGAAGCTCAGAGGGCAGAAGTGGAGGGAAGGAGGCCATTGCAGAAACTGAACAAGAGTCCAAATTTGGGGTGATGTTGTGGAGGAGGGTGGTGACAGTGAAGATGGGAAATTGTGGAGGATTAGGGAGCCATCTAGAACTAGAACAGACTGCCATGGCTGCCTAGTTGGTCTATGTGGAGGGGGTTGGTTGGAATAAAGAGGAATCAAACATGACTTAGGTTTTTGTTTTGATCAGCTGGGCAGAGGTTGTTAGGTGCTGTCTAGTTGGGTTTGACTCATAGCAACCCTACATACAACAGATGAAACACTCCCTGACACTGCCATGCCTGGCACTGTCAATACTTCTCTGCTATTCATAGGGTTTTCAGTGGCCGATTGTTATTTTGGGAGTGGGCTGCCAGGTCCTTCTCCCAAGCCTACAGCATCTGGCATTCCAAGGCAGTCTCCTATCCAAATACTAACCAGGCCCAACCCTGCTTATCTTCTGAGATCTGAGGGGATCTGATCCCAGGGTGCTACGGCTGCAGGCTGGGCAGATGAAGTACCATTTGTAAACCTATTTTGATTCAAACTTAAAAGCAGTTCCAGAGATGTCCCACTTTCCAAGGGGGGGAAATTCTTTCCAGGCTCCAGAGCTTCCTTGATGACTCCCTGGTCATCAAGCTTGATACCTGGTGGCAAGTCTGATGGCATGGAAAGAGTAGAAATGAGACCAAGCCACATTTATGAACAAGACAGGCAAGACTTCTTTGCTGGGACTTTAGCCCAAGCTGGCTGGCTTAGTTTGAGGTGAAAGGATACAGCAGTGATGGAAATGAGGATCTGGCTGCTGCTCACTTAAAAATTATAATCTCAGTCAAAACATTTCTCAAATTATCAGCATGTCTAAATGAAGAGATGAGCAGTGTCAGGCAGGCATAGTTTGGATTTCTTGTCTTCCACATATTTCCTGTGTGGATCTTGTGAGGGCTATTTAACCTCTCTCAGCCTGCTTCCTCCCCTCTAACATAGGGCTAGTAATAACTACATCATTAGATTGTGTTCAGTCCAGGAGGGCCTGGTATACAGGAAGAAGTCAGTACATATTAGTGTCGTAGTTTTTACTTTGCCCCTCTCCCCAAGACATCACTGCTTCAACTTCCCTAGAATTTCATCTCTCTTGAACCTGGGTATACAGGAAGCAGAGGAAACACCAGACTCAGTGCTGGAGAAATCAACGGATTTCCAGAATGAGGCTCTTTGGCAGACTCTCTTCCAGGATACCTGCAGCTGTCTCCAGGCCAGACAGAGGAAGCTGAGAATCCATAGGGCCAGGGAAGGTCCACTAAGTCTCCCCCTCCAGTAAGCACCGAGACAGTGACAGAAGTAGCATTTCCCTCGTGTGTCTTGGCTGAAGTTGTCCTTAGGACTTTGGAAAGAAGGACTCCATCTCAGCTCAGGATGCATGGCCACTGCTTGGCTTCCTGGGATTCCCCATGGGGGTAAAAACACATGGGGCTAAAAGAGGCTGGGCAGGAATGATTGTGACTGGTCATGCAGCCTGTGCTGGCCTTGCACCCTGATGGCCTTTTCTCCATGACCTGAAAAGCCTTCGATTCAGTGTTAGGGAGGCAGAAGCTATGGCCCCTCCTGCTGGAGCACTGGTTCTGCAGATTAATGGACATCAGAATCACCTGGAAGGCTTATTAAAGTATGGCTTGCTGGACTGTGGCCCGTAAGTTCCTGAGTCCATAGTTTTGGGATAAGGCCTGAGAATTTGCCTGTCCTACAGGATCCAGGTGTTGCAGAGGATGCTGGTTTAAGTCCACTCTCTGATAACCACTGCTCTAGGGAGTTGCACATATGAGCAGTCAGAGTTTCTTTGGCATCTTGTGTGAGGTCAGGGCATGGTGTAAGGTAAAAGAAAGGGGGCAGGAATCTTGGGTTCCTATTTTCACTAACTTGCTCTGCAGCTGCGTTATGAAGGCAAATTTAGTTGTATGGGAAAATAGGTTGTTACTTTAAGCAAGACAGTGAATTTATTGGCAGGATCTCTCTGAATTCAAGGAAGAAATGAAAAAAGTTAAGGGTTGGGAAGGCAGGGAAGCCATGGGGCCCTTAGCAACTGGAATTCCAGTGCCCGCTGCTCAGGACACCCCAGTCAGGTGATCAGATTCTAAGTACTGATGAGAAATAATGTGATGGGCCCACAAGGGACACGGACTTCTTGCCCTTCCCCACTTCATAAACACAGCAGAAGTGTGATGGAGTCAAGTAAACTGACAGGACTCCCCCCAGCCTCCACTGCCCTGAACTGAGTAGCTTCAATCACATGAAGGGGCTACTACATTGCCTTGACCAATATTCTGCCCCTCACTGAGCCTCAGTTTCCCTATCTGTAAATGAAGGATTTGACTTAGAACTTCATCACCAGATCATTGTCTCTCAAAATGGGCCTGCATCAAAATGGCTTGGGATGCTTGAAAATAGAGACTCAGCATGCCCCATGGTGTGCAAATAAATGGTTTCCAAAGCAGAACAAAATCAAATAAAACAAAACCCCTGAATTGTAGCATTCGCCTAGTTTTGGTAGTATAAATAAATATTCCTACCATGACTAAGTTCAAGCTAACAACATGAAGTCGCTGAACTTCCTGCTGGGAACAGAGGTGCCCATGGGCTCCTGTACACCACCCACCTGCTGAATTAGAACCTTGGAGGCAGGCCTAGGACTCTGCATTCCTCCTTGGTGATTCTGGTAAATACTAAAATTTGAGAAATCCCACACTCAGAGACCTCTGAGGGCCTTTGTATTTCTCCACTCTAT
This sequence comes from Pedetes capensis, assembly GCA_007922755.1. Lineage (NCBI taxonomy): Eukaryota > Metazoa > Chordata > Mammalia > Rodentia > Pedetidae > Pedetes > Pedetes capensis. The sequence continues at coordinate 45,537 of VMDO01005574.1, forward strand.
TACATTATAGATTCTGACATAGGCTCTGGGAGTTGGGGAACATATTTGCTCTTGAAAGAATTGCAGAACAAGGCTGGAGAGATCGATGGGCCATTGCTCAAGTGTCCTAGAGTTAGGATAACATCATATTGTGCACATCTCTGGGTCACAGGACGGGTGTGGGACCTGAGGTTGCAGGTCTGGGTCTTGGGATCCTTGCCCATCTCTCATCTCACTGGGTAGGGCTGCCATTTCAGCTGGTATCATCATGACCTTCTGATCTGTTATCTCCATCTCCAGAACTGAGAGTCTGTCTGGTCCTCGGCTATTTTTGTGCAGGTTCCTCATCTTGATAACCTTCTCTGTGTGGGTGGAGGACAGCGTGGAGGATGCTATTTCTGTCCTGAGGTGTGTTGAAGCGGAGAGAGCCATTAGAGAGCCCATGAAAGACCCAGCAGCAGACAGCAGGGGTGACACAGATGTGGAGAAGATGGTTGAGCAGGGAAAAGGACAAACTGCTGATAGGATTGTTAAACTCTTTCTTTAGGGGAGTTTCAAGAGAAGCCATTTTTACTTGGAAGTTAGGTTGGAAATTCGGTTTTGAACCAGAATGGCCTCCGACTTTCTCTTATTCTAGAAGGCAGTGGTTCTCAGGCATGATCTCCAGATCAGTTCTCTCTCCTGGAAACTTCTTAGAAATGTAAATTCTCAGGCTCAGAATATCTCCACTTCTTAGACCCATTTCTTGAACCACCATGATTCTGGGTTCAATTATGGGCACTAAGCACTCCCCTCTCAAATAAACCCCTGCCCACACTGACTACCCCAGGCTGCCATGCTGAGCAATCCTCTGGACTTCTTGGGCACTCTGGGGATGCCTGGGAGGAGGGCTGGGACGAGCACCTCTCCTGCCACTGTGTGGAGATGCCTAGCATAACACGGAAACTTCTGGGAGTGCCTGAGTTGCTGAACTACTAAACTCTTCTGATCTTGTTTTCTGCATGTCTCTTCTCTCCACACTTCAAGCTCAGGACTTCAATGTTAGTGCTACATTATGGCCCTACCTTATGGCCAAGCTCCTGCTCCTTCCATCCTGCCAAATCTTTCCATCTCTCCATAATATGGCTCTGTTCTACTTGATGCTGGGGCTTCTGTGCCATGTCTTATCCCATCGGTCTGGTCCAGCCTCATCTGGGCCTGAAGGAGGACCTAAGTGTGGAGGATGGGAGCCCTCCTTGGCTAGTCCCTGGGCAGCACTTGGTCAGAGTCTCCAAGGCACTCCCTATATGTGCCTTTGATCCCTTTGGAAAGGTGTGGCTGAGCCAGATTTGGGGAAGCCAGATTTGGATGACAGGGAAAGAGGAGCTAATCACATAGGCCACTGTAAAAAGATCTGAAATAATGGAGGTCAAGATGGGAGCCATAAGGTGGCCCCCAGGGAATGGAGAAGATGGATTTAGAAGTGAGACTGGGGGTTGACTCTTGACCTGGCTGGGTGGAAATGTAGACCCAGTCTTCATTTAGGTTTGAACTTATCCTTCCTGAAGGAACAGGTGAAGCTGGTGGATCAGGGATAGGCATTTGGGAAGAGAGAAGAACATGGAGTCAGGCTGGACAGGGCCTTTGCTTGATACAGCTCTGGACTGCTCCCAAGGCACCTACCTTAGGTTAGGTTGAACAAGATGTTTGTGATTGTGCCGCTGAGGGGTGCGTGTGTCTCCTCACCTGTGTGTCTCCCTGGGCATCTATGAATGTTCTCATGAGTACCTGTGCCATCATCCTTCATCTCACCAGCTGAGAGGCCGGGCAGGTGGTTTAAGCCACCTGACCTCCATTTTCCTTGTCTGTGTAATGAGAATAATAACTTCTACAAAATTTACTATGGTGGCAAAATGAAAGAACGCACATATGCTTCTTGGCACAACTCCTGGTTCTCATGTGTTAGGCCATTATTACCAGATGTCTTGTGTGCGTTTTAACTTCTCTGTGCCTCAGTTTCCCCATGTGTAAAATGGAGATGACACCAGCACCTAGTGCTGTTACAGAGTTAGGGAAGTTGATGCCTGTAAAATGCTTAGTACTAGGCAGGATGTGAGTGTCTGCAATGCTTGTTACCTTCGGGTGTGTGGATGGGTCTGGGTAAGAATCTCTGAATTTGTGATTGTCTCTCTGCTCCTGTGAGTGAGTGTGTGTGTGTGTGTGTGTGTGTGTGTGTGTGTGTGTGTGTGTTTGTATGGCCAGGCAAGCCCTTTCTCTCTGGGTGGGGCTAGCTGTTGGCCCATGCCTGGACTCCCTGAGCCAGCTAGGGCCTGTGCCAGGGATGGAATTTCCATTAAGAATTAAGCAGGACAGCACTGGGGAGCCAGGCAGGCAGAGGGGAGGGGGCTGACAGGAAAATGCTTTGACTCTGAGCACCTTGGGCGGCCTCAGTCCTGAACCATCTAGAAGGCTTCTGCCAGCTTTGCCTTGAGTCACAGGACTTCCCGGGGCCATGGCTCGGAAGGATGGACAGGGAGAGAGGAACTGCTCACAAGGGCCTCTGTAAGGAGACCTGGGGTTGCCTTGGCCAAGACTGGAGCCATGAGGCGGCCCCCAGGGAATGGAGAGGCTGCCAGCAAGGGTCCAGGTGGCTGGGGCCCTTGCAGAGAACAGCAGGCCAGGAGTCTATGCTGTGCGGTAGGTATCCGGGAGCGTGTGTGTGTGTGTGTGTGTGTGTGTGTAGGTGTGTGTGTGTAGGTGTGTGTGTTGGGTGAGGGGCAACAATGACAAGTGCTTTAAGGAACTATGTAGCAAACCGAGTGGCTCTTCTCTTGCCCTGAAATCCAGGTGCAGAATTTGGACCTAGGAATGAAAGACTTCTGAGACTTTTTGGTAACAACTGATGCTGTTTATGATCTAAGCCTCATTCCATTTCTGGCATAATCACACACGCAAAAAAAATCTTAGCTTTCCAGGCAATTTTACATTCCTGACCTTATTTGATACTTTCAAAATCTTATGAGAAGGCAGAAATGATTATGATTCCCATTGTATACATGGGAGGACTGAAGCTCAGAGAGGTTAAGTGACTTGTCCAAGGGCACACAACTACAAAATTGAAGAGGCAGGCTGTAAGGCCAGATCTCTTGGAGGACAAAGTCCAGACTGTTTTTATCATCCCATTCGACTTCCCAGGAACAGACTAAGAAAAGATTCTGCACACTCTGCCCATTTGAGGACGGTGTGGCTCCAGGGTTAACAGCCAGCCAGGTACTGCCTGGAGGATCCTTGTCTGGTCCCTAAGACTGCCCTGCTGAAACAAGATCTGAAGCCTTCTAGTGCAACTAGGGGAAAAAATCTGTCTGGGTGGGAGGAGACGAGTCCATGCTTGCTTGTCTCAGGGAATGAATAGAGCCCTGGGCCCCCAGAGAGCTGAGGCAGGTGAGTTAATGTCAGGGGCTGTGCTGTTCCCAAGGCTGGGGAGAGCAGACAGTTTCAGCTAGAATCTGATAAAATGGAATAGGGATAATTAGCATCAAGGAAGAGAAGGCTGATGTGGCACTTGTGGCATGGGAATGGCATCGATCTCCCTCTGCCTGAACACATAATGGAAGCAAATTGACAGTTTGCACCTGAGGGATTTTGGTTAGATGCCCAGAAGAACTTCCTGCCAATGAGAGAGGTCAGGCTCAGGAATAGATCCCAAGGGAGGCCAGCGGGTGCCTCTCCTTGATGAGTTACAAGAATAGATGCCCTTCAGACCCTGGAGATGCACTGCAGGGTGGAGGGCCTTGGATGGAATGACCTCTAAGCTTCCTTTCAGTTTAAGAATGCAACATTCCTGGGCTTTGGGGTAGGAATCAAGAACCTTTTTTCAGACTTAGCCATTTGACACGGAATCCAGAGGGGGAGAGGTCTGATGTTTCAAGGTAGAAGTCTCTGCAACACTGCCCTGTCATTTTTGGCAGGTCTCGGATGTGCAGGGTGACTTAACTGGGTAACTTAGGTTCCAAAGGGAAGCACCTGCAGTGAATAAACCAAGTCACATTCCAGGCGTTTGGGGCTGCTCAGATAGGGGCCCCGCTCCGCACAGCAGAGCGTGTGAACTGCACCCAAATCCCTCCTTGTTTTGTTTCAGCTCCAAGGGAAAGGATCCCAGCACATTCCCTTCCCCTCTCCAGATGTTGGCATGCGGGGCACATGTGGGCGCCCCCGCCCGGTCGGCTCTGTGGCTCCCTGTGATTGCCAGTCTTGACTCCCTCCTGGCCCTTGGATGAGCCAGGTCTCTAATTAGGCCTGACCGCGTCCCCATTCCAGCGCCCCCACAGATGACAGCGCGCTGTTTCCAGTGCCAGGCTCACCGAAATAGTCCTCGCCGCCCAGCTGAGACTCTCAGGCAGCGGTGCCTGACGCGGGACAGAGGCTTGGCAGGGAGCGCGCTGCTGTGGAAGGGCCTTGGGACTCTGCAGGCGCCTCTGGGCGGAGGGCGGGAAAGGGGAGGGGGCAGCGGGCGGCCCTCAGGAGGTCCCGGCCCCAGCGGCCAGCGGCCACTTTGCGCCCGGCCTCTGGAGCTCCAGCTGCGCCCTGCCACTGCTGCCATCGCACACACCAGCTCGCTCGCTCTCACGCTCAGAGTAAGTAAGCAGACTGCTCACTGCCTGGGCCCAAGGACTGTTAGCCTAGTTGGGGGCAGAGCAGGTTTGGGACTATTGGACAGTAGGTGTAAGTGTTTCAGCTTGAATGTTTGTGAATAGGAGCATGTGGGAGGGAATGTGTCTGGCCTGGAATGTCAACATATGGAATTTTCTAGCATGTGCTCCAGGGTGTGAGTGTGGATGGACGAGTGTGTGTGGTGCACCTGGAGCATGCACAGGTAGCCGTGGCTGTGTGGCACCTCTGACATCACAGGTGGCCGGTATCTGTGCCTGTGGGAGTGCATTTGCACGGGAAGGGGGCAGGAAGGCCTTCAGGTGGTCTGAGCCTGTTTGTGTGGATGATGGATGGGTGTGTTGGGGAGCCTGGAAGGTAGAAACTGGGGTATAAGGAGCGACAGCTGAACTCACACTTTCTAGTGTGACCTGACTTGTCCCCAGCTGGGGTGTCTTGTCTGTGGGTCAGGCAGCTTTAGTTTCACAGGGCTTTGAGCAGAATAGGAGCTCAGAGCTCTCACCAGTCCTGGAGTGAAGGGGACAAGGGCTGGAATCCCACTTCCACACCAGAAGAAGACGCAGGAGGGCAGTGGGGTGTCTGCTTACATGCACTCACAACGCACCCACCCTCCCGGGCTTCTCAGGAGTGCACATGTTCCTGCCCGACACGCCTGTCCTGCACGCTTCTCTCAGGGCAAGCACGCCACATGCAGACTCGCACAGGTTCAACCCACGGAAAGCAACACATATGCTGCATGCACCCACATGGTAAAATGCATATGCAAAAATACAGACTCCTCATTTAACCCTAACCTCAACCTCTAGCCTCCCTTTTTACACTTCCTGAAGCCGTATGTGGTACCTTTGACAATGGGTCCAGAATACCAGCATCAGTAGGGAGTATCTTAAGTCAGGGGCTTTGGCTGGGGAGTCAGGGAGGGTGGTGATATGATGCCTTTAGGGTGTCACATTTAATCTGGACTGAGGGTGCCCAAGGAGCCTACCCAGAGAGCATCCTCAGGACTTATGGTCTGGGACTTAGAAGCAGCACTTGCCATTTTAGGGGTGAAAAGACCAACCTCACAAGGCAAGCTGGGCCTGGCACAGATCTGAAGCAGACCTCAGTACCTGTGATTTACTCCAGGTTCTACTTAATACCCTGAGTTCTTCTTGCTGCAGAAAAGCATTGTGCCTTTGGGGCTGGGTCAGGGAGCTACTGTTGAATAAGAAGGAGTAGTGATTCCTCTCTAAGCTGATTCCCTCTCTTCTCTGATTTCAATCAAGCCTGCCTGAGTCTCCCATCTGCAACTGGAAGACAGATGTCCTTTGCCTCTTTCTCCTCTTCCAGAGGTTATAGTTATCTTTATCTTCATGGCCTTCTTCCTATGGAGACCATGAGGGACACCTTAAATAGTGCATGGAAGACTAGGTGCCCCAACATATGAGCTACTGGAACTGATTATTACTGTTGTTATTTTACTCTGACTTCTAGACCTCTCCTATCCTGGCCATTCTCTTCTGGACAGGTTTCCATGAGGAGTCCAGACTAAATATGCTTCTTTAGTTAGGAAGTTAGAAAGCTTTCTTTTTTGGTGTTTGTAGTTCACTCTAAGGGGTACCCCATTAAGTTCTCTAATGTGTGGGAATCAAGCAAGGTTCATTAATTTCCTGAGGAGAATGCTAGGGTCTCTTTCCTTTGGGTTGATCCTAGACCTTTGGGATGGTTAAATAAAGGCAGGCTCTGGGTAGTCCAACAGGCTTCCTGTAAAGTGAAGATGGAAGGGGAATGAAGTATTTCCCTATTGTGTTTCTGTTTTCACTCTTGATACTAGGAGGCTCTTAGCCCATCATACTGTTCCATTTTAGTAACTGTTAGTTGGAGCCATGGTTTTGGCTTTAAATTTCTACTTTGACAACTTAATACACTACATATCTTTAAAGTCCCACATTCTTATACAGAAATCAGAGTAAATAAATGAACAACCAGGAATTAAACATTCTATTGGTTTCTGAAGATAAGAAACACATTGTTTGGATTTTTGAGGCATCCTCAATTTCAAATATTTCATCTAATTTTTAAACCATATGTCTCAATTGTGGCTTCTTTATGTTTGGATTCTGATTTCAGACCATGTCTTGGGGCTTTTCTTCCTAGTGACTGTGGAAGATAATGTCCATGTCTGTGCTAGCACAGACAATAGGGATTGTTGAGAATGAATTGGCCCATTGATCAACAGCCCATGCTCTGAGTGCTTCAGATGCCAGTTCTTCTCTGTCTCAAAAGCCCATGTGTCTGGGTGGCCAAAGGAGTTTGACCCTTGCCTTAAACCTGGCCCTGGCCCCATGGCCACCCCTTCCTCATGTGACCCTCCCTTGCCCAGGGCTCTGCTGGGAGGTCTGTGTCTTTTGGGTCTGAGCCCTGTCTCCCCCACATGGGCCCCTTCATCTATGATCAGGGCTTGCGGAACCAGAGATTGGAATGAAAAGTGTGGAGCCTGAAGTGTGTGTGCCCTTCCCTCTCTTGGGTTTGGAGGCCACAGGCCAATGTTCTGCCCTTTCTCTTTCTCTGTAAGAGGTCAGAAGTCTACCAAATGGTCAAAATCATTTATCTCCTCCTATTGGCAGAGAGGGGCTGGGATTTAGCTCAGTTGGTACAGCACTGCGCTACAGTCTCTGAGGTCCCGAGTTCAATTCCCAGCACTGCAAAAATGGGAGAAGGGCCTGGCAATCCACTCCCAAGGCAATCCCGAAACAGTCAGCCATTGAAAACCCTATGAGGGTCGCTATGAATCGGATACCGACTCGACGGCACCTAACAACAACAATTGGCAGAGAGGCAGATCAGGGCTTGAACCACATCACAAAGTTGGTGGAACTTCTAACTAATGTATTCTAAGACAGACTAGTTCACCCTGGCCAAGGCCATGAATTTTTGGAAAGGAGTATGTTGGCAGGCAGCACTTAGTACCCAAGAATGATTAGGATATTCTAATGACAGTTTTCAGGCATCCTATTGGGTACGTGCTCCAGACTACATGTTAAGTCAACCCAAGCTGGTGGCTATTGTTCATGTTCAAGGCATCCTCCCGGAAGCAATTGATCACAGAATGGGAAAGAGAAAATGTGCAGGGACCTCGTACTTGTAACATGCACTGGGCTGGTGTGGGCAAGGGGTTTGGTCCTTCCTAGATAAATGTAACCTCAAAAAGTTAAGGCTAAAACTGCTGTTTGGCTCAGTTGGTAGAGTGCTGCTCTGTGCTCTCTGAGTCCCTGGGTTTGACCCTAGTGCTGCAAAAATGGGAAAAAGATGTGGCAATCTGCTCCTGACGCAATCCCAAAATCAGCCATTGAAAACTCTATAAATAGCAGAGAAGCACCATGCAGAGCATGGCACAGTGTTGGGGACTGTTTCCTTCTCTTGTACACAGGGTCACTATGAATCAGACTCTACTTCAGGGCCCCTAACAACAACAACAACAACGAGACTTGATTATATTTGTGCTGAGGATTCATTCTGTTTATATCTTATTATTTGACTTTAAAGTCAGTGAAGACAGGCTTAAAGTTCAGCAAGAGAGCGTGATGTGAGATGTCAGAACGGATGCGGGGGCAGGGTGACTTGCAGTTTCTCACATGTACTTGTTGTTGTTGTTGTTGTTAAGTGCCGTCCAGTCAGTATCCGACTCATAGCGACCCTCATGGGGTTTTCAATGGCTGATTGTTTTGGGATTGCCTTGGGAGTGGATTGCCAGGTCCTTCTCCCATTTTTGCGGTGCTGGGAATTGAACTCGGGACCTCAGAGACTGCAGTGCAGTGTTCTACCAACTGAGCTAAATCCCAGTCCCCTCACATGTACTTAGTTTCTACTAAAGGTCAGTCCCTTTATTTGGCTCTTTGCATCTTTTGTTTCATGAAACCACTGTAACAAACACCCTCTGAAATAGGTGCTTCTGTTTTGAAGATAAAAAAGGCTGAAGTACAGCAAGGTCAAATAACAAGCTCAAGGTCAGTGCTAGCAGTGTTTCCTCCTCAGCTCTGTCTAACTCCCTAGGCTGCAGTGGATAGCCCCTGGCCACTGAGGAACTGGGAACTCCCCATTTTGATGGCCTGCAAGCAGGTAAAAACTGTTGCTTTGGGTAAACCAGGGAAGGGGCTTAGGCCTTGGTTTCTCTGTCTGGCCCCAGGACCTGAGCACAATCACCATCATAGGCTGGGAAGGTATCCTTGGGAATCCCAGCCTTGGATGGAGATGCTGCTCCATGGGGAACAGGGTTGGAGGGTAGGATGAGGAAGGCATCCTGCTGGGCAGAGAGATCCCCACCCAGTGCCTTGTGGTGGGCAGTGCCATTGGGCTTCTATGCCTTCACTTTTCCCTGGAGCAATCTCTGTCCTGGGAACTCAGTCTCCACCCAGGCTCTATGATGTAGCCAGCTCAAACTCCCTTCCCTGAGCTCCAGAGTCCCCTTAGTGCCAAGCTCTGGGGACGCCTCTGGGCAGACAGGACTCTGTTCAGCGTGATGCAGAGTCTATAGGCGTCAGCAGTTTGGCTGGGTAATTGTGTACAGTGTTCACTTTATGCTGGAGAAATGAGGGTTTTGTCTTACAACCCAAATATCCTGGTTTGGAAGCCATGTGAAATGCGGCTTGTGGTCTGAGGGTATGAGCTGCATTGTGGGCCTGTGTGTCTTGCTGGGCTTTAAAAGACACTGTTGTGGGATAGAACGTTCCACTCAGGCTCTCTTATTTCTTCTGATGGAAGGTCACAGGCAAGAGCACATACTGGCGTTGTGCGGAGGAAAGAGCATGGACTTTGTAGCCAGACAGATCTTCCTTTGGTGCCCTAGTTTGCTCATCTGTAAAATGGGGTTCCTCATAATACAATGCTAATGCTAGAACCTGATACTTTATTAGAAGCATAGCATCTGGCAAATAGTCAAACCATGAAAGGCAACATCCTTCCTTCCTGTCCCACTCAGCTATGCGTGAACAATGGACTGACCAGCAAGAGATCTGGACCCAGCCTCTGCCCAGCCTCCAGGCACACTGGACCATCTTGGGTTAAGTCACTTACTTTCTCCGTGTATCCCTTTCCTTGTGTGTAAAATGAGGGAAAGGCTTGTCTCCCTCACTCCTCTCCATGTTATGAGGATGATGAAACAGACTGAAGTCAGGGACTCTCTTGGAAGACTGAGAAAGTTCATTCAATACTGATTTGTTTATGCCTCAACTATTAATTGAGATCCTTTGCTGTGCCAGGACCCAGGAAAGGCATGGGATGGAAGGGAATAGGGAACATCCCTGTCCTCAAGCAGCAGCAATCAGATAACACAGCAAGACAGACTTGTAAACAAACAAAGACATCTGTGGGCGTGATTGGAGTAGGTACTAGGGACCCTGGTGTCTCAGAGAGGACGTATCCTCTCCAGCTGCTGCAATCAGAGAAGCCTTCACAGACGTGCAAGTATGTCCTCTGGATCTTAATGATAACAGCAAATTGCCAGGAAGTGAAGAGGAGTGCTTCCCCGGCGGGCCAGCTTGTGCTAAAGTGCTAATCTCTGCTTAGTGTGGTAAGCTTAGGGGATTTTAAACAGCTATGATTGTAGACCATGGCATAGGGGGTCGGTGGTGATGGGAAATGAAGCAAGAGACTATAAAGGCCTGCAGCTGTATGATAGTGGGGTCGGATCCGGTCAGATCTCAGAAGTTAAGCAGGGTTGGGCCTGTTTAGTACTTGGATGGGAGACCCCTGGGGATATCAGGTGCTGCAGGCTTGGTAGAAGGGCCCAGCAACTCACTCCCAAAAAGCAATCAGCCATTGAAAACCTTATGAATGGCAAAGAAGCACTGACAATAGTGTTTTGTCTGTTGTATCTAGGGTCACTATGAGTTGGACACCAACTGGATGGCACCTAACAACAACAACATGGGTGCCAGGCCTTGATGCTGTGTTCTGGTACTGGTCTGCCTGCCTGCCTGCCTGCCTGCCTGTCTTCCTACCTTCCTTTCTTCTTTCTTTTCTTTCCTTTCTTTCTTTCTTTCTTTCTTTCTTTCTTTCTTTCTTTCTTTCTTTTTCTTTCTTTCTCTCCCTCCCTCCCTTCCTCCTCCCTCCCTCCTTCTCTCTCTCTCTCTTTCTTTCTTTTCTCCTTTTCTTGTGTTGATGATTGAACCCAAGGCCTTGTGCATGCTAGGCACATGTTCTGTCACTGAGCTATACTCCAGCCACTTATACACAGGCACTGAGGTATTTTAAACAGGGTAGGGCCATAGTTGGATAGTTGGATTCATTCATCAGTTGTTGAGTGTTTACTATTTTATATAATTTTAAATTTGATATATCCAATTTAATGAAATGAAAGACTGCTGTAAAAATCTCTTTATCCATATTCCTCAATTGTGTACATGATGTTCCATTTACTTTATCATTCTATTTCCCTTTCTCCAATACTAAATACATGATTTTTGCTTATGTGTATTCTTATTGTTTTTATGAGTCAGCCCCAACTTGATGGCACCCAATAACAACAGCATTCCATTATATCATATTTTACTTTATTATATATATGTATGTTGTTGTTGTTGTTAGGTACCGTTGAGTTCATATCTGTCTCATAGCGACCCTCATAGGGTTTTCAATGGCTGTTTCGGGATTGCCTTGGGAGTGGATTGCCAGGTCGTTCTCCCATTTTTGCGGTGCTGGGAATTGAACTCAGGACCTCAGAGATGGCAGCACAGCACTCTACCAACTGAGCTAAATCCCAGCCCTTTATTATATGTATAAATACACATAAAATGTTCATATTTCTGACCAACTTTGGGGTGAATTGGATACAGGATTCTTCTTTATCCCTACATACTTCAGTATGTATTTCCTTTAAAAAGGACATTATCTTACCAAAGTGCAGGCTGTCTCAATCATTTCTTTGTCCCTCACTCCATTGAGGAGCTGATCCATAGGCTTCATTTACTTGTCGGGTCTCTTTATTCTTCTTTAGTACAGGGTGATTCTTCTGCTTTATCTTTCTTGACCTTTATATTTTTGAATATCACAAGCCAGTTATTGTGTTGAATATCCCACAGTTTGGGTGTCTGATGGTTCTGCATGGTTGGATTCAAGCTATGTACTTGGGATAAGAAAATGTGTCTTCTGCTGTCTTCATGTCTGCATGCCATGAGGTGGGACTGGTGATGGAGGCTGCTACCACTCAGTTTAGGCAATGTCTACTTGTTACCCTTTGACATTAATAATTACTTTGTGGAGAGATGCTTTGATACTATGTATGTATCCTGTTCCTCATCAAACTTACAAAGAGAAGGCTGGAGGTTTTGCTCAGTTGTTTGAGTGCTTGCTTAGCATGTACTGAGGCCCTGGGTTAGATTCCCAGCACCACACACACACACACACACACACACACACACACACACACACACACACCTTACAAAGAGGTTGGTAATTTTGAATTCATCATGTATTCTATATTTATCCATTGACATTCGACTGTAACAAAGTTCTCTTCCTTCTCTTTCTCTCTCTCCCTCCTTTTCTCACTCTTCCTTCTTTTCACTTGTTGTTGTTAGGTGCCATCAAGCTGAATCTGACTCACAGAGACCCTAAATACAACAGAATGAAACACTATCCAACATTGGGCCATGCACATTGAGCCCAATGTTATAACCACTATGTTTCTTCTCATTTTGAGTCATGCCACATCAGCAAAAGGACATCCGAGGTGCTTTCCTTCATGAAGAGGTACCTCTTTCCCCAGTCATCTTTTAAATGCCTTCCAGCCTGGAGGGCTCCTTTTCTGACACTCTATTTGACAGTGCTTCTGTGTGATTCATAGGGTTTCCAATGGCTAATTATTTCTAGAGTGGGCTGCCAGATCCTTCTCCCTAGTCTGTCTTAGTCTGGACACTCAGCTGAAACCTGTCCTCCATGGGCAGTCTTGCTGGTACTTAAGATATTGGTGACATAGCTTTCAGCATCACAGCAACACTAAAGCCCCCACAACATGACAAGCTGACAGACACCTGGGGGTTCTTTTCACTAGGGTGTCATATATTCTTAATTCATTTAATGGGTTATAATGAATTACTGTCTTTATTGTATTTTGACATTCACATTGTCCCAGGGTCAATCAGTGGGACATTGTGCAAGCTGGCTTCTGTTTCTTTTTGACTTGTCACTGTGATTCTCTGAATACTTACTTACTATCTGGTATAGCAAAAGAAATTGCAGGCTCATTTTGTTCTTTTCTTTCTCCAGTCCTGAAATTAGCCATTTGCCCAAGCACCCTGGATACTTTTTGTGGAGACTGCATTCGGAAACCAAGATCTGGAGGCTACATGTTGTTGTTAGGTGCCGTCGAGTGGGTATCCGACTCATAGCGACCCTCATAGGGTTTTCAATGGCTGAGTGCTTCGGGATTGCCTTGGGAGTGGATTGCCAGGTCCTTCTCCCATTTTTGCGGTGCTGGGAATTGAACCGGGGACCTCAGAGACTGCAGCGCAGCGCTCTACCCACTGAGCCAAATCCCAGCCCGGAGGCTACATGTACTCCTTGTTATTGGCGTGTATTGCTCCTATGCCTCTTGTTGTTGTTAGGTGCCGTCCAGTCGGTATCCGACTCACAGCAACACTACATACAACAGGTGAAACACTATTGTCAGTGCTTCTCTGTTCATAGGGTTTTCAATGGCGGATTGATTTTTGGAAGTGGGTTTCTAGATCTGTCTCCCAAGCCTACAGCACCTGGCAGTTCCCAGGTGGTCTCCCATCCAAGTACTAACCAGGCCTGACCCTGCTTAGCTTCAGAGATCTGATGGGATTGGATGCCACAGGGCTATGGCTCTTAGGAAAGCTAAAACATATATGCCTATTTACTTCCATAATAAATAAAATGCATTGCCCTGTATTTTTAGAAGACCCCCAAGTGCCCAGGGTAGAAAGTAATAGGGTGATGGTACATTAGATTGAGGGGACAGTGAGGGCCTCTTTCAGATGATATTTAGAAAGACTCACAGCATGAGGTAGATGGATTGGAAGGAAAGACAGCCTGGAGATTGCTTTAATTATACAGATAATAATTACAGGGCTGAAATTGAGTCAGGATGTAGAAGAGGTGGAGTCAATAGGATACAGTGACTGATGAATGCAGAAAGTGGGGGGGAAGGAATCTAGGGTATTCCTAGGTTGAGATATCAAAGGCTTGTCCAACTCAATGTATTCTGTTGAATTTCTGCCATTATTCCCCAAAACTATACCACTCCTGGCTGGTCCTTGTCAGGTGTCAGGTATTTCAGATCTCACTGAGTGGCTTTTTCATCTATGCAGCTGCACACGTCAGAAAAGCTGGGCAATCATCCCTAACACTTCTCTCCTCAAAGCCTGGGTTCAACCATCCCCACGTCTTGTGGATGTTAGCATGTATCTCTCGAGCCCATCACTTCCCTCCATCTCCTCCAGCACCCTACTAGTTCAAGGTACCATTTGCATCTTTCTGGAGCACAACAAAAGCCTCCTAACCAGTCCACCTGTATCTATGAGGGATGCTCTCCAGCTCACTCTCCATAAAGCAGCCAGAGTACATTTCAAAATGCAACACTGTTCACGTCATTTCCTCCTTAAATATACATCAGTGGCTTCCTACTGATCTTAAGATAAAGCTCAAACTCTTGAATAAGTTCTAAGAAGTCTTGCTTGTGTGGCCTTGCCGCCCTGTCCTACATCTTTCCATGTGGTTCTCCCCTTAATGCCTTGGCTCACTCACCATGCCTCGAGCTTGTTGGGCTCCATCCTGCCACAGGCCTTTGCATCTGCTGTTTCTCTGCTTAGAACATTTTTCCTTCCTGTCATCACTACCAAATTCCTCATTCTGTGTTCAGCTTAGTTGGCACATTCATGACCTCCAGGAATAGATTAAATCCTATTTTATAAAGCTTTAAAACACATGCATCTCTTTCAAGTCTTCATCACAATTGTTATTTTACATATATTTGCTCAATAATTAACACTTATCTTCACTATTTGTTGATAAGCTCTGCAAGGGCTGGGGCCATGTTTTTTTTTTTTTTATTGGACATTTTTAATGTACACCTTAATGTGATTCATTCTGACATGCTTTTCATTGTGGCATTTACATATATATGGATTTTGATGTATATTATTCATATAGGTGCCCCCTTACCCTCTTATATGCTTCCCCCCCACCCTCCCCACCTAAGTCTTCCCTATCATTTACTTGATAATATTTTTCTATATGTACTTGAGTTCCAGTTCTGTTTAAGACAGAAAATTTTCCTGTAGCGGAAAGGCCATGTTTGGTTTTGTTCATTGCTTTACCTTGGAAGGTATCATGCTACTGATGCATACCACAAATACATGTTGAGTGAATGAAGTTTTATGAGCAGAACAACAAGATAGATGATGGTACTATTTGTTGTTGTTGTTAGGTGCCATCAAGACCCTATATATAACAGAATAAAACACTCTCTGACCCTGTGCCATGCCTGGCACTATGTCAGTGCTTCTTTGCTATCCATAGGCTTTTCAGTGGCTGATTATTTTGGGATTGTTTTTTGGGAGTAGGCTGCCAGGTCCTTCTCCCATTTTTGTGGTGCTGGGGATCAAATCCAGGGCCTCAGAGTGCTCAGAGCAGCACTCTACCAACTGAGCCATGGTACCATTTAGTAGAATGAAAATTTAAGAGAGAAGTAGATTTGAAGATGAAGATAATCATTCATTTTGGAACATGCTGCATCTGAGGTGCATGCCAGCCACATATTTCTCTCTCAAATACTTTACTGTTTTCTTAGTAAGCAAATTAAACTCTCACTTGGGAACATTTAGAGGCTGGTCTTAGGTGACATGTTATTCCTAGATGATTCTTAGGCACTCCCTGCAGGAGGTGGTTAAGTCACATAGCATTCCTGAGTGGTGGCTTCTCCACTTACCCTCTCCCTGATTTGTAGTCTACACAGGAACTATGAGGGGCTTCTACCTGATTCTGCCTTGAGTCCTTGGCTGCTTGTCTTTACACCCTATGAAGCTTCCCTGGAGCTATAGAGTTACTTCCATGGGTTAACAGCTCCCAACCTCCCTGACAGTCTGAAACTACACAGGACCTAGGCCTTAAACAGCATACAGAGAACAGGCCTTGCAAAGATGTCATAGCATTAGGACAGACCAGACCATCCAGTCCCTCTGGATAGCTCACTCTTTTGTTCCTTACTCACCCATCATTCATCCATCTGTTTCCTCTTCTTTCAGCCCTTTACCCACCCACCCATCTGTCACTCACCTACCACCCATAAAGAAAAATTTATGTTGGATTTATAAGCAAGACTTGAGGCTGATGAGCCACCCTCACTGCCCTCCTGTATCCCTCTTCTCTGTGGTCCTCAAAGCCTGGAAGCACAGGTAAGGAAACATCAGTGCTGGAGGAGTCACTGTGCTTGGTGAGTGCTGGGCCACATGTAATTGTGGGGTATGAGCAGTAAAAGAGATCTACTAGAAGCTGCCCCAATGATCGATCATCCATCTTGTATCACTCCCTGCTTTCCTAGCTTTCCTTCTGTGAGAGCTGAGGAGTTTGGCTCCTCAGTCAGACAGATGTAAGGTGGTAGCTGGGCTCTGCCAATGTGATGGGCTCTCAGCCCACCCCTGCCAGGGGAAAGAGAAACAGTTCCCTCTTGGGTTTACTGTGGAAAAGAGGATGCTTTTGTATTCTTCATTTTCTACCATGATTGCCCTTTAACCCTGTGGAATTTGCAGAGAGGCTGGAGGGAGAGTTGGAGAGTGGGCTTTAAAATGTGGCATTTAGAAACCAGGCAGTGGGCTAATCCCGGCCCCACCCCTGCAGAAGCTGCTCTTTCAGTTCTCTATGAGTTGTCATTTACAAAGAGCTCCTAGAATGTATGCTGTCCATCTGCTACAGCGGCAGACAGGGCTGGAACTGAGCAGACATAGGACAATGTCAGCCACTTCAGATAAGAGCATCTTGGAAAAATGCCCAAAGGTAGCAAGGGTCTAAGTTACAGACTCATTCATTCATTCCCTCACTTGCACATTCAGTCAACAGTATCTACTTGGTAGCTACTATGTGCCATGTCTTGCTCTAGGATCCAGAGATACGGGAGTGAGCAAAAACAAATTTGATGTCCTTGTAGAATTTGCTTTTGGTTTGGGAAGACAGACAGTAAATGAGGTCATACATAGTATGCAAAATGAAGCTGAGTGCTGTGGAGAAGTATAAAGAATGATAATGAAGTTCGAAGAGAGGGAATGGGTTTGTATGTTTATAAAGGATGTTCTTTTAGATAAACAGACATTCAAGCAGAGCCTAGAGGAAGAAAAAGTGCAAGCTATGTGAGCATTTGGAAGAAGAGCGTGCAATAGAAACGAGTGAGGGAAAGTGCATGTTTGAGGAAGTGCATGAAGGTTAGTATGACTGGAGTGAAGTGAGAGACAGGGAGAATTGAAGGAGTTGAGGTCAGTGCAGTAATGTGAGCCAGATCATGAGGGCTCCTGTATTTTATATGAAGACCTTTGGCTTTTAGTCTCAGTGATATGGGTGGACATTTGTAGGTCCTGAGCAGAGAAATGATGTGCTCTTGCTGCCATGAAGATAATAGATTGTGGGAGGGAGGAGGAGGAGGAAAGCAGACTGAAGAGCCTATGTTAGTAATTTAGGTGAGAGGGGATGGCAGTTTGGACCAAGGTCCAATTATTCATTTTTAATTCATCCATTTCATTTATTATACAAAGATCTATGTGACACTGCCTATATATGAGACCTTTCATCATTAGTCATCTATTCCTCTGACCACCCCCCACCCCCGTGATCTGTCCAGCTCCCTTCATTGCTCTTAACAAGTTCCTATCTGCTACATATGGAGCATTGTGCCAGATGCTGGTGATATGACCATATTTTTGTGAGAGTTTGGCCCTAGTAGAGAGTTAAGATGCACCCATGGGATATTACCAGGCAGACAGGAAGCCAAGCGGGCCCTGGCCTGCCCAAAATGAATGGTGTCAATACTTTAGCATTCTAGGAGCCCTGAGGTGAGGGTCAATGTAAGCTTCTACATGGATTCACATTTAAGCCAAATCTTGACTGGTGGGGAAGGCAGTCAGTCCCAAGGACAGCAGGGGACTCTGCCTGAAGCTTGACCATCTTACGTTGTTTGGGAGTGCAGGATGTGTTGTGGAGTTGAGAGTGGGAATGCTAAAATGAGGTGAGGTGGGCTGGGGGTCAGGGCCTGGAGAGCCATGAGGAGGCTGAGGAACTCAGACCTGTATTGAGATATAGGCCTGAGGGAGACATGACATGTTTCAGTGGGAACTGTGTTTTAGGAGGGCTGAAACTGACATTAGCATGAAGATGGGGAGGCTGGGGCTGCGAGGCCTTGTATGTGCCATCTTGGACTTATGGCCAAAAGGAATCCTGTTGGGGTATCCCCAGGTCCTCAGTAGCCAGGGATACAGTGATCTGGGGGCTCCAATGGCAAATGCAATCAGCAGAAGCGAGCACCCCTCACTGGGATAAACCCCAGATGTCACCTGTAACTTGAAGCCATCTTTGAGAAACAACACAGAACAATCTGGGTTCTGGGCAGAGAAGGCTAGAGAAAACACTTTGGGTTTGGCCTCTGTCCTGAGTGATTCTTTCAGAAGCTTCTGGGGAAGGAGATCATTAGATTATAGATGCAGAGCATTAGATCCAGAGCAGCCACTCATCTAACCCAGCCCTCTCTTCTTACACATGGGAAATCACAGGCCCAGAGGAGAGATGTAAGCTGCCTAAGGCCATATGGAGCACTAGCTCAAGACAGAGAAAGGTCAAGCATCTCACTGAAATCATGTTGGGGGAATTTCTATGTTTTATTTAATTATGTGTTTACATATCTCTGTCCATAGAGGAGGAAATTCTTAGAAGAAGACTGTTGTTTTATCCATCTCCATCCTTATCATCTACCTAGGCTTGAAGCAGGGTAGATGCTTTGCCTGACCCTCAGGACCATACTGTCTCCCCTCTTGACCTTGACCAAGAAAGAACAGCAGACTGTGTTCAGAGCTGACCTGATGTGTGATCAGAAAGACTTGCCTGTGGATGGGGACCAAGCCTGGCTCTGGGTCATTATGCATTCATATGAATCCACCAGACCCACTTACTTGTTCCCCAGCTGTCCCAAGGAGCTTAAGGCCACTTCTTTAAGGATAGCGTCTCTCCACAGCAGGCAGAAGTCTATGACTTAAAATCCAAATTTCAGGCAGAAGTATCCTTTGACCTGCCTCCCTTCCTGCATTCAGAATCCTGATGTGAGAGGTGATAGTGGAGATAATTTCTCAAAGAGTTAGAAGGATTTAGTCATAGCTCCTGCCAGCTCAGGCCCCTTGGTCTGTGCCAGTGCTGGTGGGTAATTGGTGCTTATGCTCTTGGTCCACGTGTCCTATTTGTCTTATGCCGTAGAGTTAACCGGGATTGATCACGGAGGGAAGGAGTTGCCCTTGTGAGGAGGCTAACTGTAGACACAGAACCAATAGTGACCCAGATCTATGTACTAGCAAAGGCAGTGGTATTTTCTTCAGATGGGGGTTGCTATGATGTCCAGTGTAGTAATAGGGGCCAGGTTAGGTCTTGAACAGAACTTGAAAGACAGTCTGGAAAGAACTCAGGTTCTGATCTGGGTTTAGCCATAAATTTGCGATCGGACTTGGGCAAGTCATTTGCCCTCTCAGGACCTCATTTTCCTTTTGTGTAAACCACAGAGTTGGGAAAAGACAATTCCTGAGGACCTGTCTTGCAATAACAGTCTAAACTTCTGCTTATATTACGGCAATGGGAACTTTTGTTAGAACCCTGACTTTTGGATTCCTGTGCTGAGCCAGGGCTCATTTTTCACAGTGCCTGGAATGGTACCTTTATAGATTGATTTCTTTGGGTCTTTTAAGGCATGCTTATCTCCACAGAGTCCGTTTTATTTTCATGGCCTCATGTAAGGGTATCAAGCAGTGCCACAGTGTCACATTCATTATTATAGTCTGATCTTTACAACTGTGTAATCAAATATATATTAGTATCCCCAGTTTTCATAGGAGGAAAAAGACCCAGAGAAGTTAAGTAACCTGACATAGATACTGGCAGAGCTAAGACTAGCTGCAGGTTTCTTGGCTGCTAGTCAGTACTCTATTGTGTTGAGAAGGGGTAGCATGTGGACAGCATGCAGTGAGGTTGTGGTGTTTACACTGACAGGAGCACCTGCTACCACATCCCTGGGCCATGGGAGGCTGAGTAAAGCTGAGGTGTTCTTATCTTGGGGCAGCCCTGTCCACAGGGCCCAGGTGCCAGGGGCCAAGCTCACTGGGATATGCAGAGGGCAAAGGGCAAGGCATACCTGTTCCTCCAGCATAGCTTTCCCACCCACCCTGCCCTCCTGGCTGCTCTTCTAGTAGGGTGGTGGGGATCTGTCCCAGTGCAGAGCCTCTTAATTTACCCTTTCTTTCTTGTGCTTAAGAAGCTTTGTCATCTGCTTCTCCCTGGAACTGGGCTAGTTCATTCTGACTGCAGAAAGGAGCTCTTAAAGTAACCCTCTCAACCTGTTTCTCTAGCTCAGTCCAGCCAGATCTCTACTCTGGGGGAAAGGCCAGCCATAGGGGAAGCAATGTGTGGGCAGGAGGGAGCACACCCTTCACATACATGCAGGAGCAACAGAGGTCCACATCTGCCTCCCCTACATTCAATTTCTGCTTGTGGTTGGAACATAGGCATGAGCTCTGAATCTGTCACCTTTCCTCTCCCTATCATTTATCATTAATTAAGTTTTCATATTTGCTCTGTCCATCTTGGGGCTATTATTCAATGCTCTAAAGCTTATTCCAGGGTGACTATTACATTGTATTTATTATTTTAAAAAGTCTCATCTGGCAGGAAATATCTTGGTTATACACTTTGTATTCAACTTGTCAAATTCTAGGAAAAAAATCCCATTGGGATTTGATAGGAATTATATTGAATCCTGGATAAATTTATGGTGAATTGACATTTTCCCACCATACAGATATTTCATGTTCCTCCATGTACCTGAATGATTTCTTAATTTATTTTTGGTATCTTTAATATCATTTAATAATGTTTTATAATTTTCTCAATAAGGTACTTGCACATGAGCTATTTGTTTGTTTGTTTAGTGGTATTGAGGGTTGAACCCAGGGCCTTGCACATACTTTGCAAGTGCTCTACCACTGAGCTGCACTCCCAGACTATTTCTTATTTTTTATTTTGAGCCAGGGTGTCACTAAGTTACACAGGCTGCTTCTGGCCTCAAATTTGTGATCCTCCTGCTTCTGCCTCCTGAGTTGCTGGGATTACAGGCACTTGCAACCATACCCAGCTTTATATGATTTATTTTTATGTACCTTATTCATTTTTGTTGCTTGTTAATGGCACTTTCTCTTTTTCTTCCTCCTTTTCTTCTTGGTCCTCCTTCCCCCTCTTTCTAATAGCTTCTCTTCTAAATTTCACTCAATATGCTAGTGTCTAAGACTACACTTGACTTTTGGATATTCAGTTTTAGTCAACTTTATAAGCTTCTTTATTATTTAAAAATAATTTATTTGTAGATGCTTTTAGGTTTTCTACATAGACACTGAATTGCGAGCTCATACTACATTCTTATCAGAATTAGGGAAACTGCATCAGGCATTTGATCTCACAGGAAATGCTTTCATTGTGTCATTAGGTATGTTGCCTATGGTATTTGTTTCATATTAGATGCTCTTTAATTGGTTTAAGAAAGATTCCTTTTATTTCTAGTTCACTCAAAGAATTCTTTATGAATGGATTTTGAATTTTATCAAATTGTTTTTAATGGTACCTTATAAAACCAAATTGAGATAATCATAAGATTTTTTTCTACTTTTTGTCTGCTAATACAGTGAGTTTCATTAATCTATTTTCTAATGTTAAGATAACCACATATTTTAAAGCTAAGCTCAACATGGCTTATATATACTTTCCACAAACTGCTATATTATACTTTCCACAAACTGCTGGATTTTGTTTACTGTATTTTCTTCTGTGTTCATATATGAAATTACTGTACATTATTTCCTTTCTTTTGTTCTTATGTAGTTTCAGTATTAAAATTATGGTAGCCTCATAAAATCATTAAAATATGTTTTCTTTTTTCCTATTCTGTGGAAGAGTTGTGTGTCTATCTTCCTTTGAATGATATAAACTTATCTATGAACTTCTCTGTGTCTGGCATTTTCCTTATGGGAAGATGAAGAGTTAAACTGCTGATTATTGAATCCAGTAGTTATAAATCTATTTCTGTTTGAGTAAATTTTTGTAAGTTGTATTTTTCTAGGAATTTATCTGGGCCATTTAAAAAATTTCCCTTTGTTTATAAATGTTGGTGGGGTACAGAGTAATAAGGCTTTTGCTATTTCCATTATTCAACTATTGCATTGGTTTTCTAGGTCATTTTTTAAATGATCTTGTATGATATTCTTTTATCTCAGCTGCATCTGTAGCAATAAACCTCTTTTATTGATGATATGCTTTGTATTTCCTTTTTTCTGATCTTACCAAAAGTCTGTCTAGCTTATTCATATTTTCAAAAAGCAACTTTAACTTTATTGATCATTTTTATGTGTTTATATTTTGCTTCCATGTATTTTGTTTAACATTTGTTCCTTTCTTATTTTCTATCTGATACTTTCTTTGAAATTATTTTCTTCTTAAAATTTCATGTTATTAAAAATTAGAGATTCTTCTAATTGTCATATTTTATATTTTAAGTGTTCATAATTTTTGCTTTTAATTCTACTTAAGATTTTTAGTACATATTTTTTTCTAATTCTTTTTTTATTGGAAATTTTAATGTACAACTTTATGCGTTTCATTCTGACATGCATATCACTGTGACATTTCCATGTATGCATTTCATTTGTACATATTTTCATAATCATCCAAGTTTGCTGTCATTTTTGCTATGATCCTTTTGACCTATGAGTGGTATGTTTAAAACTATTCAAAAGTATAAGAGTGTTTATATTGAATAGAGATGCCAATCTGTAAAATTTTGATCTTTTGAAATTTTCTGAAACCTGCTTTAAGATCTAGAAACCAGTAGTTAAAAAAAGATTCATAAATGTCTGTAAAATGTGTATATTCCTGACACATTGGATGCAGTATTCTATTAATAAACACTATTGTTGTTAGGTGCCAACAAATCAGATCTAACTCATAGCAACTCTAAGTATGACAGAATGAAACTTGA
The DNA here is from genome assembly GCA_007922755.1 of Pedetes capensis. Taxonomy (NCBI): domain Eukaryota; kingdom Metazoa; phylum Chordata; class Mammalia; order Rodentia; family Pedetidae; genus Pedetes; species Pedetes capensis. The sequence goes on from VMDO01005574.1 coordinate 68,425, forward strand.
CCCAGCACTGTGCCATGCACATGATCTTTTCATGTTTGAGCCCCATTGTTGCAGACACTATGTTTCTTCTCATTTTGAGTCTTTCCACTTCAGCAAAAGGAGGTTCCAGGGGCTTTACTCCGTTTCTATCATTAAGGCTGATTCTACTTTGAGGAGGCACCTCTTCCCCAGTCATCTTTTGAGTGCCTTCCAGCCTGGGGGGGGGGTCTCATTTTTCAGCACTATATTTGACAGTGCTTCTGTGCTATTGTTCATACGGTTTTTAATGGCTAATTAAGAGTGAGCTGCCGGGGTCCTTCTCCCTAATCTGTCTCACTTAGGAAGCTCAGTAGAAACACATCCACCATGCGTGGCTCTGCTGGTATACGGATGGGATGGCTTTCAGCATCACAGCAACACACAAGCCCCCAAAGCACGACAAGCTGACAGACACCGGGGGCTTTATAAACACTAAGTATAACTTAATCATGTCATTCAAATCTCCTGTATCCTTACTGATAATTTTTCTGCTTGATCTATCAACTAATGACAGGATTGTATTGGAATCGCCAACAGTGATTCTGGACTAGTTCATTTTTCCTGGAAATTTTCAGTTTTCATGTTGTATCTCTTAAGCCCATATTCTGGGTAGATCTTTATTATTATAGCCTCTTGATGAGTTGAACTTTTCATTTTCAGGCAGTGTATCTCTTCACTTTTGTAATGCTTATTGTCTTAAAGCTTGTTTTCAATTATCTGAATACATTAACACCAGATTTCTTTAGTTAAGTACTTTTACGGTACATCTTTTGTAGGTTTTAAGGTGTTTGGGGTCTTTGTGTTTTAGGGTTATTTCTTGTACCTAGCACATATGATATCCTCTCTCTCTCTCTCTCTCTCTCTCTCTCTCTCTCTCTCACTCTCTCTCTCTCTCTCTCTGATGTAATGCAACCTTGATAATCTTTGCTTATACCTGGCTAGTTTACTTCATTTCCTCTTACTGTGATTACTATTACATTGATATTGTCCTCTCCATATTTTATTTCTTATTTTAGATTAATTTTTGATACCCTTTTCTTTTCTCCCTTCTACATATTAGAGAGGGGAATATTTCTTTCTCTATGTTTATTCTTTTAATTGTCCTAGATATTATAACATTAATTAAAAACAAATAAACTTAATTTATATATCTACTTTCCTCCCCCTGAAAATAGAAGGAACTTAGAATACATTAGTTTATTTTAGTCATTGCCTTCTAAATGTACATATAATAACTTAGATTTATTGTTTTTCCCCTCACCCCACAGATAAAATATTATAATTATTTCATATAGCCAAAGTTTGTCTGGATCTATTCATAGGGTTTTAAGTAATTTTAGTTATCATTCTTGTATCTCAAATCCTCCATCTAACATTATATTCCTTCTACCTGAAGTAAATTCTTCAGAATTTCCTTTAGTGTGAGACTTTTGCTTTACTGAAAATGCTTTCTTTTCACCTACATTCTTGAAAGAGAACTTATCTGGGGATATAATTTAGGACAATTATTTTCTGTAGTAACATGTCCTGTTGTTTCCTGAATTTCACCATTGTTATTTAGAAATCATCTCTTAGTTTATTTTCCTTTTTTCTTTGGATACTTTGAAGATCTTTTGTTTCTGGTGTTCTTTAGTTTTATGAGTTGTCTAACAGGTGTATATATTTTGTATTTATCTTGCTTAAGATTCATTGGGATTTCTGGATTTGAAAGATATTCTCTTTGAATATCACTTCCCCACCCAGTCTCTTCTTATCTTTCTTAGGAAATAGGAAGTAATGCTTGTTAGAGTATGTCACTCTTCATTCCTTTGCTTTAGTTCTCTTGCATTTTCTTTCCCTTTGTCTTTCTAGGCTGCATTTCACATAATTTTTTTGTCCTATCTTTTAATACACCAATTCACTTTAGAAATGATTAATCTGTCCAATGAGTTTTTCATTTTAATTATTGCATTTTAACTTATAGAAGTTCTATTTAGTTCTTTCTCAAAGTTACTTGTCTATGTTTTGTAGCCTATTTTCCTTGAAAAGTTTCCAAGATTCTCTTTCATTTCTTAAAACTCAGTTCTCTAACTGAACTGACTCTCCCACAACAGATAATGTAAATTCAAGCCACAGCTTCTATGAGGCTCATATTATGGTGATTAATTCTCAACTTCTCTTGCTGGCACTTTAGGTATAGGAGGCTTGTTTCCCATTACCCTTGCATTAAGTTTCTTGTCTTCTGGACTCCTATTTGATTCTTCCCCATGGGGTGACTCTAGGCTTTATCTCCTTTCTTCCCTTTCCTGTACACGCATGAGACAGAAGCTCAGGGGATACAACATTCAGCAGACATTCTCAGGGGAAAAACTCCCTTCAATTCCTTGTACTGATTTGCTTTGCTTTTGGCCTCTTCAGATTTATCACATTTTTAGCAGCTCAGTGATATATTTTAAAAACAATAAATGCTTTTTTATCTTTCAAAGTTGTTCTCATGGGGAAGTATTTTAAATTAGCTGCTTCTACCATAGTGCTGGAAATAAAAATCCTGTCTGAGCTTTCTCTCTAAGAAGGCTCAGTTGTCAACTAACAATTACCTGCTAAACTGAGCAGTGACTTGCTATGGAGGACCTTAAAGAGAGAGTAGAGTCCTCACCCTCATTCCGTGGATTAGTGGTGTGCCCTAGAAAATTATTGAATCTCTGGGTGTCTGTTTCCACATTTTTTTCAATACTAGAGGGTTGAACCCAGAGTCTTACATGTGCTAGGCAAGTGCTTCACCACTGAGTTATACCTCAAATCTCATTTTTATCATTTTTATTTTGAGACAGGGTCTTGCTAAATTGTGAAGTCTTCCTCTGGCCTCAAACCTGTGATTTGCCTGCCTCAGTCTCCTGAGTTGCTGGGATTACAGGCATGCACTGTTGTGCCTGGCCATTTTCACATCTTTAAAATGTGGTTAATAATAGTAAGGGTTGTTTAAGACTTTTGGAGGAATAAATGTATTTATTTATGTGAAACACTGAGAAGCAGGGCTTTAAACCCATGAAAAACTGGGTTCAGGTTTGGGTTCAGGTTCAATATGTTAAGATTTAAAAGATTCAGGTTTGGTTCAGGTTTGGGTTTAAATCCTATGTGTAGATAGCAGGGCTTCAAACCAAACCTGAACCCAAACACTGAAGTTGTTCTGGTTCAAGCATGTTTAACTTTTTCTGAACCTGAAGCTAAACCCAAATCTGAGCCTGAACTCAGTGAAAAATTGGGTTTGGATTCAGCTTTAATTTTCTTCTTTTTTGGCATCAAAATGAAAAAAATAAAAAATTATTCATCTATTTACACACAGGATTAAAATTTTAAACTCGAATCTGAACCAAATGTGAACCCTCTAAGTTTTAGCATGTTGAACCTACACTTGAACCTGAACCCAATTTTTTGCTGGTTTGATGCATTGCTTGGAAGAGTTCTTGGCACATAGTTAAGTGCCAAATACTATAATTCATTGAATTTAAGGTGCAATATATTGTAAGATGCCCTGCTATTTCATAAAGAAGAAAATATGGTTCCAATTAAACTATGACACCATGCCAAGATCTCATTGGTTGAAACACAATCCCTGTTTCAGATGTTAAAATATGAAAAGTACACTTTAGAATGACAATACTATAGTACATTTTAGCTATTATCATGAATGGGCACATAAGAGCAGAGAAGGCAATGGTTTAGAAACATAATCTTCGTCTAAGAATTAATAAGACTTTAAATGCTTATAGGTTTTTATTCCCACTCACCCTCACATTTATTGAGCTCCTCTTCTGTGTCAGGCACTGTTCAAATGATATACTAGATATGATAAGTCTTGATAATGCAGCATTCTGTGTATGGGCTGTTTTTCATGTCTGATCCACTCTGGGTCCCAAATAGTTAACTTGAATAGTCAGATATGGACCATGTGGTCCATATACCTGGTACCACCTTTCTCCTGACTAAACCATTCTTTAGCTGAGTATGTTGGGATGACAATAGAATTTGTTGAGAATAATTGTGCTGCATTCATAATCTGAATTATTCTGTTTATAACCTTAGAGTAGGTCAAGCCCTAGAGTGCATTGTGTTCTGTAGAGCTCCTTCTCCTAGGCTGGCCGGGTCCTGGGGCTGGAGCTCTACATACACTATATGGACACACAGGATTGGGAGAGTGTGGTGGTGACAAGAAGGGCTTCAGGATGTCTTCTTACAAAAGGAACTATTTACAGCTTTATTAAACATCAAGATGTTACAGCTCTGAAATGTTACAGCTCTGAGGGTAGTAGATAGCTCAGCCTTCACATTGGTCTCTCTCGGAGATGGTCTCTTTTGACTCTCATTGTCTTCTTCCCTACTCCCCAGGGGGGAGTTGAGGGTTCTTCTTGACTTGCTTGTAGTCTTCTTAGTTGCTAGTAGCCTTGATTGAAGTCTTCTGGATCTTCTCCTTATGACTGGGTCATCATTATCTCTTGGTGGAAGGGTGAGTCGACTCTGGGTCTCCGGGGTTGAGACTGCCTCACTCTGGTAGATGAACTCCACTTATATAGTCTGGCTGACCAATAAGAGACTGACACATCATGTGGGGTGATCAAGATTTAGCCAATTAGGTGTCAGGGGGTGGACTGGGCACAACCAATCAGGTGAGTATGATAATAGGGCATCCTAAAAGGACCAATCAGGTGGATGGCCATTAGAGACCATCTGTTAGAATCTGTTAGGGTCTGTTAGAAACTGTTCTAATGGATGCAGGCCAAGTCAGTTGGGGGCAAGCTGCTGGGGCAGGCTATAGGGGTCAAAGATGTGCCATGTAGGCCTTGACTCAAGTTGTTTCCAATTCATGGCCTTTTCCTTCCTCCCCTGGGGCAATCCCTACCATGTTCTATCTTTGGTTCCTTTTCACTAATGAGCTTGTGAGAACCCTTAATGGTTGGGCTTTGCCAGGGCTCTGGTTCAGCTGGATTCTCCTTTGAATGCTCCATAATACTTTGGTCACATTAGATGTAAGCTACCATGTTAATTGTTTCTGTGGGGTCAATGTTACTAATCACAGGAAATGTGTTCATGTTTTTGTCTATGCTTGTTCAAAGCATGCTGTCTGTCTTGTTCTGCTTTGTGCTGTCTTAACAAAGTGCTGCAGAATCTGTAATTTATAATGAACAGAAATGTATTGGCTCACAGTTCTGGAGGTGAGGAAGTCCAATATCAAGGCACCAGCAGGTTTGGTGTCTGGAAAGGCCCTTCTCTTTTTCCAAGGTGATGATTGCACACTGCATCCTCCAGAGAACCTGCATACGGCAGAAGTTGGGAGAGACAGAAGAGCAATCCACTTCTGTGAGCCTGGCATATATAGTATTAATCCATTCATAGGGGCTCCACCTTCATGGCCTAATTACCTCTTAAAAGCCCCACCTCCTACTATCACATTGGATTGGATTTCAACCTATGAATTCTAGAGGGGATACATATATTCAAACTATAGCAGCCTCTGTGTACTGGACTTTTTAAAACATCAAATCTCTTCTATGGAATGCCTTACTTCTTTCCAATATACTTAATACATTTTTTTATCCTTTTTGGTGAGAGCAGCTCTTTGAACTTGTGGTCAGAGTAAGAAATGGATCTCTCATTGGGCACAGGGGCTGGGATTTAGCTCAGTTGGTAGAGCACTGCACTGCAGTCTCTGAGGTCCCAAGTTCAATTCCCAGCACCACAAAAATGGGAGAAGGACCTGGCAATCCACTCCCAAGGCAATCCCGAAACAGTCAGCCACTGAAAACCCTATGAGGGTCGCTATGAGTCAGATACCGACTCGCACCTAACAACAACAACACAACAACACTGGGCACAAAGAGGGTTATCATGGATTTCCTATATAACATCATTAACTAGCTTCTTGGGTCAAAGTAGCTTCTCATATTATTATGGCACGCTCTAAAGTATCGGCAATCCTGAAACAGTCAGCCATTGAAAACCCTATGGGGGTCGCTATGAGTCGGATACGGACTCGACGGCACCTAACAACAACAACAACAACAAAGTATTATGTAGGCTATGTGATCTTAGGTAATCCTAACAATGGTACAGACTAGGTTCTATTCCAACTTTACAAATGAAGAGGCTAACAGTCAGAGAAGCCTAGTAAGAGACAGAATTGGGAGTGGTCATAGATTTCCATGACCACCCTAGTGTACTTTCCCAATGGTATTGACCAAACCCTAGTTTAGAGGATTTGTAGAGGAAATTAAAAAATCAGAGAAGTTTGGATCATCATGATTATTGATGTAGCACTGTCATCTGCTCATGGCTTGAATTAAGAAAAACTTATATTCATGAAACTATAAGATATTGTATATCCTGCCTATGTTTTCTTTCCCAAGGGTATATAGACATCGTCAACCTAGGTCCTCACCATGACTCAGAGAGGGAAATATCTTGCTCAATGTGACCTCCACCAAGTGTGATTTATGAAATAGGATGTATCCAAATTTTCACCATGTTGGAACCATTCAATTTCCTCTAATGGGCTTTATTTGAGAGCCATGTCTGTTTATGGCAGTCACAACCAATAAGTCATTAGCTTAAAGTATAGTGATTGTTAATTTTTACACCATGGGACTTGGGCCCCAGTGGGAGAGTTCTCTCATTTTTTGCAAATCAAAGCTAAGGAACATTCAAGCAATTGGCTAACATTTACATCAGGGAACATTAGAAAGTAAGAAGAGATAATTTAAAAGTTAAAGAGGAAAAAGCAGTTAGATAGTTGGAGTTTAGGATTTGGCAGAATGGCCTGTCTGGCTGCCTTCCTACAGTGAGGTGCTGTCCTTTACCAGAAGAGAGATCAAATCAGTCTTTATATCAAACACCCACTGTGTGGCAGTTCACATATATAATCTCACTGATATACATAATTCTCATTTTATCCTTATTATACATCTCATTTTATAGACAAACCTAATGCCCAAGGTCACACACTAAAACTGATAGAGCTTGGATTTGAACTGGGCAGTCCAACTCCTGAATCCATAGTTTTAATCAACAGAGCTCTGGGTGGGGGTGGCTCAAAGGCCCAGCCCCCTCTTGGGGGGTACAGCCCACCTAAAGTCTCGGAAATCTGGACATTAGTTTCTCATTTTGACTTTAGACAATCTCTGCTCAAGGCCACTCCCCATGTGGCTCAGAGTTGAGATCTGCTGGTGGATAGCTGGGAAATCCAAGCCTCAGAGCCCCAGGAAGGGTCCGTCTCAATACACACCACAAGGACAGCCATGCCTTTCCTCACCCCAGCAGCCTGAGTTTTCCTCTGGAACTGCTACATAAGACCCTTTAGCAGAGTCTTCCTGGTGGTTTGCTTGGATGGGTTGGTGCCATTTAGAGAATGAATAGTTGCATAAATCAGGTACTGGGAAGCATAAGCCTTGGAGGAGAGCTTGATGCTGGATTTCTCTTTCTCACTCTGGAGACTCGTAGAAACTTCTGATCCAACCTGCCTGTCCCCTTCCAGGGCTGAGCTTCATCCAAACAGAGCCCTTCATTCCCCTGCTCACTCTCTACTTCCCCATGCTTGGTAACCAAAGCAAAGGAGAAAGAGCAGGCATAACAATCCTTACTTTATAGTTGGGGAATGGGGCTCCATTGATCTATGGCAAACCACTGTGAAGCTTTGGCCAGTCTTTCTAGGCTTCTCTCAGGCAAAGCCTTATTGAGATTCCTCAAGGGTTAAGGGGGAGTTCATGTAGGTGAGAAAGCAAGGATGTGAGAAAGGAAGGATGTGAGAATGCAAGGATGACCCAGGTGTAGCTCTGCTTGCTGTGTTACCTTGTGTAGTCTTGTCCTTTCTTTGAACATGTCTCTTCATCTATCCATGTGAACCTCTCTATGTTCTGTTTATTCTTCTGAGAAACAGAGATAACAATAATAGTAACCTACCTCATGGAGTCATTTGAGAACTAAATGCAAAGCATGTAGAACAGTGCCTTATACACAATAAGCACCCAATAAGTTTCTGCCTCTCTCCTCCTCCCCATTATTATTATTGCTGTTATTGTTACAAGGAGGTAATCTCCAAAGATATTGGAAGTTCTAATATTCTAAGAGTATAATGTGAGATCCTCCAAGAAGGCTGCCTGGCACCTTGGTCTTACCCCTATTAAGTTCATGGATGTATTTGTGTAAAGGGATTCTCGTTGCCTAGAAGGTAGACGTATCCGGTTAATCAGGAAGAGGCTTGGGACCTTATCTGTGCTCTACTAAAACTATTCTGGGCTGTTCAGCAAGAATTTTTAAATCCTAGAGGGGGTGAGGTGTAGATATTGAGTCTTTAGGTCTGTTCTGCCTGTTAGCTGGGCTCTGTCGCTTGACAGCTGTAGGGGACATCAGGGCTTCCTCCAGGGAGCCAGGGCTCTCCATATTTCATGAGGCTCAGTCTACTCGGCAGGACTGGGCAACAGCTTGCTTGGTTTCTTGCACCTCCCCTGGGAATGAGAGTTCTTAAAGTATCAGATTGCCACAGGATGCCAGCCACCCCAGCTAGTGACACTGGAATATCTCCAATGACTATTCCTACCCTTGCACAGGTCAAACAGAAGCCCAGAGTCAAGGTGAGAAGGGAGACTCCTTGCCCTTACCCACAAAAGCTCTTCGCATTCCTTGTCTTTGCCCTCATGTCCCCAGCCCTTCTTCCCCAGGGCTTTTGTGCTCCCCCTGAAAGCTTGCCCCTTTTTCTAAAATGAACCCCTGTGCTGTTCTCATGCTCTGGTGTCTATCTACTCCACTGCTCACCACATGATCATTTTGCTTCCCTGCCCAAGTACCTGCAATGGCTCCTATTATTCACAAGGTTAAAACAGTTCCATTTGTACTGTATCCACAGGTACCTTCACTCTTGCCTCACAAGAGAGATCGGGGTCCCAGAATGCTTGCTAAATTTTCTGGTCTCCTTACCATGGCTCTCACTGCCCCATGGCCCTGAATGCCTTTACTTGGCAAAATCCCACCCTGCATTGAGGACCATCTCAGATGTCACCTCCTTTAAGAAGTATCTCCAATTTTTCTGCATTCTTGCACCACTGTAATACTTTCCTCTGAACTCCACCATGAGCCTGGGGTGCTCCTGGCTTCCAGGAACACTTGCAGTTCCCTAATGTTACCATGCTCACAATTTTGTGCCTTTCCATGTCCTTCTGTCTGCCCTGGACAGCCTTCCTTTCAGCCTCTTTTCTTTCTTTTCTATTTCTACATTCATTCTTCAAGTTTCAGGACTAAGGTCAGGTTCAAAGAAACTTTCCAGGACCTCTTCTCCCCACTTTCTCTTCTGGCCAAGTACTGCCCTGGAGCCTCTAGATGCCTCTTGGAATTCTTTTGATTGCCTGTTGTTGTAGTTTTCATGTAGCATTGTGACTATCTGTGATTCATCTGTCTGTCCATCTGGGAGAACCTGATGAATACAGTACTGAAGGTAGGAAGGCAGCTTTTCCATTGAGTATGACCAGACAGTGAGGATAACAAGAACTCAGGAGGGATGGCAGGCTTTGTCCTATGTGAGGATACAGAGTGCTGTCAGGGCAGTGTGTCTGCCTTACAAAAGGTCCTTTCATAGCCACCTCCCTGAATACTCCTAACAACATGGTGAAATAGTTACTGTTGACTTCAGTGGATCAGTGAGGAAGCTGAGGTTACTTTACCAAGGACTCATCTGGTAAGTCAACCAATATTTATTGATTATTATGTACCAGGCATCATGTCAGGTTTAGGGGAGGCAGTAATGAGCAAGGTAGACCTCTAATCTCTGCCCCAGGACCTTCAGGGGAGAAAGTGACTAAGCGAATAATGTCATGGTTAAGTATGTAATTAGAATTGTGATAAGTTCTACGGAAGAGAAATATTGAGGGCGATCTTATAATGAAGAACTTGACTGAGTCCAAGAAATGTCCTGAGGAAGTGGCATTAGTTCAGAGCTCTGAAGGATCATAGGAATAACTTGGTGAGGGGAGATGCAGATGAGGCTGTAGGGGTAGAGAAAAGACCATTGTGAATGTGCTTGGCAGGGTGAGCTATGGATGCTAAAAGGATGAACAACAGCCAGAAGGTCTGGAGGCTAGAGAGTGACAAAGAGAGAGGATAGAGAGCCAGGCAGGGGGCAGATCAATGTGAGCCAAGTAGGACACGCAGAGGACTTGATCTTTTATCTAGTGAAAGGAAGCCATTAAGTTTGAAAAATGATTCTATTTGTGTTTCTGATCACTATGGTAGTTGTATGGAGAACAATTTGGAGTGAAGTAAGTCTGGAAAGGAGCAAGTGATGAAAGAGGGAGACCACGAGGAGGCTTCTGCAGAGGTGTGAGAGATGACAGTGCCTTTGGCCAAGGAGATGGCAATGGAGATGAAGAAAGATGGAGGAGGAAGGAAAAGGATGTATCCGGGATAATTTTCAGGCTGGACATGCAGAATCCAGAATTTTTGACTTTATATCTTGTGTATTGTACACAGGTTGGAGAAGGAAAATTGGGGGGGAAAAAAAGAGGTACATTGCAAGGCCATTCCAAAGTGAGTCTGTGTGCTGGGTACGGGCAAACTTGATTTTCCTGCAGCCACCACAGGACCCAGAAAGCAGTCTCTCAGGTTCAGACCCCAAGCCCTGTGTACTTAATTGATGAAACCTAGTCCTGTGGTTTTGTTCAGTGCACCTGGTTGGTGTCCCGTGTTTTGTTCTTGCTGCAAAGGGCGCCAGGAAACAAGTGCCCAACCTTTTCTGTTTCTATGTTGAGAGACAAATTTTCCCTTCACTAAGACTCATAAAGGCAGGTCTATTTCTCCAATGTAGGAAGTGTGTTCATATGTTAGGGGGCCAGAAAGAAAGATATGTATGCATGGATTGCTTTAATACCCACAACAATATTATAAAATTGTTTTTGTTTTTCCCCTATTTTGCAGATGAAGGAATGGATATTGAGACACGGGAAAATTCCCCAATGAAGCAGAGCCCTATAACGGCCTTTTCAGCTCTACAATGTAGAGTAATTTATAATAATATGATCAGACACCCCTGTTGTCTCCAGGTTTTGTACTCTCTGAAGTCTAGGAGAAAGAAATCAAAGCCAGATCTTAGTGGCTCTGTCCCATTCCTCAGCTACTCCTAGCTCCCTCTTCCCTGGACCTAGCCTAGTACTGCTGCTAGAGCTGAGCTACTTCCCATGTTATTTACTGTCCCTCCTGTGTTGACAGCACTAATGGACTCTTCAGATTAGACAACCCCAGCCACACCTTGAGTCATCCCCTGATTGGCCCATTAGACAATGACAGGAACTGCCTTTGCTGCTGGTTCTAATTGAATAATTTACTGTAAATAACCTCCATTCCTTGCAGGAGGCCAGTTTCCTTGGCCAAATCGAAGTGAGCAAGCACTACCTCTAATGGAAAGTGGTAGCAGAACCCAGCTGTCCAAATAGAGCTGTTGTCACAGCAGGCGTTGAGTTAAATCAGAGACCCCCAAGGCTTCTGGTCCTTGGGTGTAAACTAGCTGCTCCTGGTGGGGAACCCCAGAGGCCTGAAGAAGCAAGGCTGAGGATCCATGGTGGGTTTCACTGACTTAGGAAGAACCTGGGAGGTAATGGTGGGGTTTCCTCTTCTCTGCTCACTCCTGCATGTGTCCTTTTGACCTCTCCTACCAGGCAAAGCAGCATCATTGCTCTGAAATACATTTCTCAACTCCATCTTCAAAGAGGAAGGACACTCTTTTTTTGAGGTTATCACGTGGCAAACTCAATATCAAGGACTTTGGCTGGTACTGTCACTTAATCCTCATGAAGTTCCTGGGTGGTAGGTGTCATTGAGGGAGCCACTTTCAGAGAGGGATGGTGATTTTCCTAAAGTCACTGTATCAGTCAGCTGTTGTTGCTGTAGAAGACAAACCAACCTAAACAAACTTTTAGAGGAAAAGTTTTATTGAAAGCTCACAGTTAGAGGATCAGTCCATAATAGTGGCAGAGGCAAAGCCTGTGGCAGACATCCTCACAACATCATGGGGTAGGAGGCAGAGAGCTTCCCATAACCATGGGGCCTGGGTGGAAACCTCCACAACCCCTAGCAACTCATTTCCCCCAAGCTAGATCCCACCTCTTGAGATTCCATAACTTCTAGGACAGCACCCCCATCTGGGGGCCCAACATTAAAGCACACAGCCTTTGGTAACATTTTGTATTCAAACCATACAGTCATGTATTAATAAGGTAGTATAGAGGAATGTGACTTTTGACTTGCTTGTATGCAGCTACAGAGGTCTTCATGAGCTGAGGCAGAGATTCTAATCTGATGATTCTGCAGATAGAGTTCCCGGAATTATCAGGGACCCTGAGAGCAGACTCTTGGGGGACCAACTGCTTCCTGTCATTTAGAGTCTCTGTAGGTGTATATCTTAGTAATTATAAAGATAATAATTAGTGTATGCTGAATATTATATTACCCAACTGTATTGTTCTCTATGCAGCTCTGTTCCTATGGCATGCTGAATTTATCCTATGTTGTCCTCCAAGCTGACCTTGAGCCTTTGTTTAACCATAATAAAAAAAGACACAGCCTTCTAGGAGGACTCTAACTCCTAAGAGAGTTGAGTTCTCCATTGTGATTCTCCCATCTGGTGAGTCTGCCTGGTTTTTGGGAACCAAATGACAACAAGGTAGGGTCAGGATTTGAGTGTATCAGTTTCTAAAGTTCAAGTTCTTCTTGCATACTAGTGTGAACAAAGGGCATAGTGTTGAATCCATTCTTGGGTTCCTGACTTCATGCGTAAATTTGGAGGAGTTTTACTCTCTGAACCTCTGCTCAGTAGGATGAGTCAGACCTAGGGCACTGGGATGCAGGTGGCTGCAAAGGCATCAGAATGAAGATGGAACTTTGCCATAGGAAATTCCCTGAGGGCTATGTGCTCAACATTATTTCTATAAAGCTAGTGACACTTGAGTCTTCTAGCTGGGGCTGTTTGTGAAGGGTCCATGGGGATGCCTATTAGTATCAGGGAATGGAGTCAGGCTTCTAGTTGGCAAATGTTGAATGTGTGTTGGTTGCTTATTGCTCTCATTATCTTCATTTGCTCCAGTAGCTCCTTTCTGATCATAAAACCTGGATTCTAGTCATCTGTCACTTACTAGTATACTCTTCTCATTGAACTAGAGGTATCATCTGTAAGAAAGGGATGACAATAGCATTAAATTCATTAATACTATACAAAGCATTTAGAGCAGTGCCTGGCACATAGTCCATGCTTCATAAATATCAGCAAGTATTATTATTGTCATAAGCAACTTATGAACATCATCAGTTTAAACTCTTGGTATTCTATATCTGGCTTTCCAGATATTCTTTCTTACTCTTTCCTGATCTCCAGTGAATGTGAGCTGTGGTTCCACTGAGAGACTCTTGGCTATGTTGGTCATTGTATGTGATCCTAGGACCTCTTCCATATTGAGCAAAATGTGGTTTTAGGCATCAAGGAGTCTTGTCCCACTGGCAGAAAGTACAGCCTATGAATAGGGCAGTGATACATATGCAATCCAGATGTTCCCAAGAGGCTTCCCCAGTCTCTGGAAACATAGGAAATCACGTGTTGCAAGGTTTAGTTTTTTGGTGGGCTCCACTTGGATACCTTCTAGGCAGCTGTGAATGAAACGCCCACTGCTTCTTACCTAAGGGGCACAAATCAGGGATTAGGAACCAGCTATAGAATTTTGTGATCACCAAACTGTGTTTCTAGAATCTGCCTCATAGAAACTCAGAGCATCTACCTGTGTCTAAGATTCTGTTCATGACAACTGTTCTTTCTCTGGGTCCTTCAGATAAAATGGGTCAGATCCAGTGATTCTTCCTATGTTCTATTGTTGGCTTCACCCTATCCACAGAATTCTATTGGTTCATATGTAAAGAGCCTTAGATCTAGGCAGGGATTATGGCACATGCCTGTAATCCTATTGACTTGGGAAGCTGAGGCAGAAGGATTGCAATTTCAAGGCCAGAGATACAATTTAGGGAGATTCTGTTTTAAAAATTAAAAAAGACGCTGGGGGTACAGCTCAGCAGCTCATGGTAGAGCATATACTTAGCATGAGTATGGCCTGGAGTTCAACCCCTAGTAATGAAAAACAAAACAAAACAAAACAAACAGACAATAAAACAGCCTTGGAGCTTTATTACTGTCTGTCTCCCCACTTACTTTAGGCCTTAATACTGTCTTCAACATTTTTACTTTGTGTCTTTTCTTCTCCATGGTTAAGATGAAAGATTTTAAAATAAGTTCTGCCTGCTCATTGCCATCTAATCACTTCTTAGCATTTTCTCTGAAAAGTAGGTATTTTCCTTTTTGTACTTTAGTCAAACATATCAGAGAGGGAGCAAACACTTTATTTTGTTGTTTTTAGCTTTTTCTTTTGTGCCATTTTTTTCTGACTACTGGATCACTAGATTCTAAATATTTTCTCTGTAGTAATAATGATAGAAATAATGATCACATGTGATCATAGACATTTATTGAGCACTATCACTGTAATAAATGCTTTATATGTTATAGTTCATATTCTCCATCACCTTCAGTATAGCTGACCACAGCACTGGGCATACAGTAGACTCTTGGGGAATGAAAATAAAAATAATGACTACTCTTGATTTAGTTTTCACTCTGGCCTAAGACTTTCACATTCCTTATTTCATGTCAACGTTATAGTAGTTCTGTAAAATAGATATCCTCAGTTAAAGATGAAGAAAGGGGACTAGACATAAATGTATTGAAAGTTTATTCCAATTATTCCTTCAGCAGACATATAGAGGCTGACTTAGGGCCAGCCCTGGGTTCAGTGCCAGCAGCATTTGCAGTCCTTGACCTTAAGGGGCTCATAGTTTAGGGAGGCCTACAGAAAAGAAGGTGGGCAATAGCAGCAAGTGAGTCGCTGGGATTATCTAAGGCCCCAGCTCATTCTGGTCTCCTGATTCCTCTTACTTTACAGATTAATCAGTTGGTTCTTTATTCCCAACACCACCAGGGGGACTTTATGTTCAGCCACATTACTATTAATTAAAGTTCTCCTCCTCTTTTTCTCATAGGAGTCAATTGTTGTAATCATCGAATAAGAGTTTTTTGTTGAACTACCCATGTAATGAGGATGAACTCTCCATTTTCTTCAGGGAAAACTTATTTGTTAGCTTGGAGGTGTTGGCAGAGTGGAAAAAAGTGAAGTGAAGGAGTGTGGGAAAAATTCCTCCAGGAGCAGTAATGGGGTAAGGTGAGGTGGGAGGAGACCAACATATGGGAGCAGTTTTATGAAGAGGGAGGAAAATGTCATTTTGATTCAACCTGTGGGGTGCAGGTGAGCCATACACATCCTCAGTGCTGGGACTGGAGGTCTCTAGAACCTAGTTCACTTTTGTCCATTCAGATGATGGCTGAATTAAACAACAAGAATATTTATGATCTTGCATGTAGGAAGACTAGAGGTGGACCAGACTGTAGGATTAGTTGATTCCGTGGATCTGTGATCAGTGACCCAGATATTTCTCTCTGTATTCCAGCTCTGTTCTGTAGCTGGCTCTGTTCCTAACTGTAAGACAGTCTATAGCAGCAATAAAGTGGATGTGCTCCCATATTAAGGTCCAATAAAGGACTGTCTCATGGTATCTTTGTGAGGAGAAAGAAAAACTTCCGAAGTAGCAATCTTGTTATGGTTCATTGGCCTGAATTGAGTACCATGTCTCTTCCTGGGCCAGTCACTGGTAGTTTAGGTCACATCATCTGAAGTGGAATGGATTTGGGAAAGCTACTACCATGCCTACTACAGAGTCATATTTTCCAAGACAAACTTAAGCACCGTCATCATAAATAGCCCAGTGCTACTCACTAGGATGGTATATAGCTAGGGAGTTAGCATATAGAGTTGCCAGATTTAGCAAATAATGTAGGATGCCCATTAAATGTGAATTTCAAGCAAACAGTGGCTGGTTCTTTAATATAAGGATGTCCTATGCAATATTTTCTGGTTTGTGTGTCCATATACTTGGTACGGGCTGGGATTTAGCTCAGTTGGTAGAGCACTGTGCTGCAGTCTCTGAGGTCCTGAGTTCAATTCCCAGCACCACAAAAATGGGAGAAGGACCTGGCAATCCACTCCCAAGGCAATCCCGAAACAGTCAGCCATTGAAAACCCTATGAGGGTCACTATGAGTCGGATATCGACTCGACGGCATCTAACAACATACTTGGTACATAACAAAATGGGTAAAAATTTGGAAAGGAAATGAGACATAGGAAAAGATTGGAGGGGGTTACAGTGGGGTAGGGATTTAGAACAAAAGTCAGATATGAGTCCTGCCTTACTTGTGTGAGGACAGGGAAGGATAAAATATTTCAGAAGAGGAGGACTGGAGACCTTCCTTCTATAGCTGCCTAGGTTCCTTCTGGCCCAGATCCAAGAGAGAACATGCTTGCACCTTTGTTCTCAGAGCCTTCATTCATCCATCCTGCCCTTTCCTTTTAGGGTGCTGACCACTGTGGGCAGGCCTTGCTGCAGATTGGGATCAACATGATGGCACTACCTGGAGGCCACCACCTGGACTCCATCCCTCTGCCTGGGCAGCGGTAAGCCATACAGCTGTTCTCAGGGCCAGGAGAGAATTGAGGGTAGAACTGATCCATGGGAGGTACTTGCTGCCCTGAGTTGGGTGGTGTGGGCAATGCACAGAAAGGGAAGCCCAGAGGATGAGAGGAGAAGGGCTTGGGAGTATTTACTCTGAGGAATGAGAGACTTAGGTCACCAGAGGCATCTGCACACAGCTAAGGTCCATGTGGAGAGGCCAGGGCACATTTGACCTGGCAGGTCCTGAAGGCCTGAACCAGAATCAGGAGTGGAATTCCAGGGTACTAGACCTGGGCCAACCAACTCTCCAGGTTTTCCTGGACTGTCCTGATTTGGCCACAAAAGTCCTACGTCCCTGGAAACTCCTCAGTCTTGGACAACCTGGACAGTTGGTCACTCTGAGATAGGCTTGGTCTGCAGAGGAATTTTGCAAGCTCGGTTTCTCAGGGCTTCTGCTTAGCCTTTTTTCTGTTTTTGCTGAGATATTTTGATGGGACTATTTTGAGACAAAAAAATATAAATAATATATAATAATAATATATAATAATATATAATAAAGATTGTTAGATTATTGCTTTATTTTATTTCATCATGTTTTGTTTTATATATTGCACGCATCATTGAAATCTTATCTGTACTCTATCCCTAACCTCTCACTTGAGTTGCCAGAGATGTTACCTTTCTCAGTCATTCACTTCTATATCGTCTGCTTGGTTTCTTGTTTTTTATTTTTTCTCATTTCTTTTTTCTTTTCTCTCTCTTTTTTGAGTGTGTGTCACTTTAAGATTGGATAAAATTATTTGCTAAAAGTCTATTAGAATATTGTTAACCTTTATGAAGGCATCAGTCTGCTCCCCCAAAGCCTTCATCAGAAAGGGGTCTGGGAATGTAGGTAGAGTTCCTGCATGTTTCCAAGAACTCCAAATACTGATAGAAACATAATTAAGAATTTTCTATGCCACTGGATGCCTGCAGCCATACCACTGTAGTAGAAGTGCAACCAGAGTGCTCCTTGGAAGCAAGAATGGTCAGAGTGCATCTTACATATTTTGGACATGTAGTCAGAAGAGATCAATCCCTGGAGAAAGACATCATATTTGGAAGAGTGGCAGGTCAACTCAAAAAAGGAAAACCTTCCACCAGAGGGATTGACACAGTGTCTGCAACAATGGGCTTAAACATAAATAAGATCCTGTGCCTGGCACAGAATCGGGAAGTGTTTCGGTCTATTGTATATAGGGTAGCTATGAGTCGGACTTGACGGCACCTAACAACAACAGCAACAGCATGCCACTGGAAGCTGAGGATAAGGGATCATGTGGGGACACATAATCTTTGCATAGAATGTCTCCAAGGTAAAACTCATAAATGGTGGTACATAATCCTGTCAGGATATATTTGTATTCTTGGAGATGGGGCCTCCTTTAGCTTGGAACAGATGGTGGTAGTCCTTGTTGAGTTGAACAAGTATGGTCAGCTTTGGACGTATGGCTTCCTGGCTTCAAAGCCAGGTTTTACTTCTTATTAGCTGTGTGGCCAGTGCAAGTTCTTGAGCTTGATCTGTTCTTCAGTTCCCTCATGTTTAAGACAGGAATAATGATAGTGCCTACTGCATAGGGTTGATGTATGTTTAAATGGATTTCTATATGCAAAGAATCTGTCACATGTTGAGAGCTACATATAGGAGCTTTTGTTTATTAAGTACTTGCATGTCAGGGCCTCTTCATTTAGGTTGTCATAGAGAAATCTTCCAGAAACCCATCTCTTGACCTCTCATTCTCAGAAAGTGACTTCACCAACTAAATAAGAAATTATAGACTGATACTCTCAGCAGCCCAATATTTTAAGCTGGAAACAAGTGGAACTGTTCTGGATGGAGTAAAATCAATCTGTCCTCCTTTGCCCTGCCCAGGTAGTAGGTTGGGCTGCATTGTCAACTCTGGCAATGGAGTCCTGGGCTGGTCAGACCAGAGCCTGTGCTGGGTGAGGACAGGAAGGTTAGGATAATGGTCAGGATTCCAAACTGTCTTGATTGGATTCTCGGTTCTGCTACTCATTAGCTAGAACTCTGGGCTTCTGTTTCTTCATCTGTGCAACAGGAAAAATGTATTCTTACATCATTGTGTTGTTATGAAAACACATAGTTACACACACACACACACAATGTGGCACCCACCTGGCACACAAGAACTGTTCAATGTTAACCTCTCCTTCTTCAGATGAGGTGTAGGCTCCCTGAGGAGAGAATATGGGGTGAAGATCAGATCCTGGCAGGCTTTTGGGCCCCTGGTAACCACTGATTTCTCTTTCTCTCTTTCCAACTTCCAATGTCCTCAGAAGTTTTGAGGATAAGAAGAAATTAAATTGCATAAAATGGTATAGGAATCAAAAGATTATTATCCTATAGATAGGGCAGGATATCTAACTCTTCTTCCCCAGCAAGTACCTTGGGAAGAAAACCCCAGACTAAGCTAAGTCCAGGAGTTCTGGCTGGCTACAAGAACTGTAGCCTGTGGAGATATTTGTTTATAAAGTCACCATCTTTGCAGTTCTGATATGACAAGGGGGCTGCAGGGAGATGGCAGTGTTTCTTTTCAGACATTCACAAGCTAGCATTGAGAGGCCTCCCAAAACCCTGGGGGAACACAATCTCTGGGCCTACCAACCTGCTCATCATATATTTTCTAGGGTCTTATACTTGGGCCATATTCACAGAGCAGGCTCGTGTGTATTTATAGTATGTTAATTTGTTCAGTCTGCTGCTGTATTACAGGCAGACAATAGTGGCCACCTCTTCTTTTCTTCTGTTCCAAGCTGCAGAGAACTTCCTGGTGGAGAACAATACAATGGTTATTATCTCCAGATAAATAATTAATGCTGGATAATTGACTTATTTCTAATGTGTTCCATTGAAACTGAATTTCACTTTGCAGTGTCATTGTCTACTTTACTGAATAAGAATAAATAAGTACTGTCAGTTGTGTGGGACCATCCAGCAGCCTGAGTGGATCACATGGGTTAGGCCACTTGTATTTGAGAAGCTTAAAAGCAAATCATAGCAAAAAGAGCCATGCTAGGTGCAGCATCCCAGAAGAGAATGGAGGGCAAGGAGCAATAACCCCACAGGCCAGGCAAGTAGTACGACAAAGGGGCCAAGGTTCTCGACTCTGAATCCCTCTGAATCCCTTTGTCTGAATGTCCTGGGTGGTTTCATACTTAAGACAAATAAAATCAGATGAGCACAGTGGTGCACACTTGTGACCCCGGCACTTGGAAGGTTGAGGCAAGAGGCGGGCAAGTTTGAATCTAGCCTGGGCTACATGGTGAGATCCTGTCTCAAAACAAACAAATGAACAAACAAAGAAACAGAAACCAATAAAAGCAACAAGAAAAAGAACAAAGCTCTATTCCTGAGGTTTTTGAGTGGGCCTAAGCGGGTGAAAGCATAGAGGCCTTGGAATCAGACTTGAGCTCAAATCCCAGCTCCACCTCTTTCCATCTCTGGGACCTTGGATGACAGCTTAACCTGTCTGAACATCAGTTTTGTCTTGTATACCATGGCAGCTGTGATGGCTGCTTTGAAAGTTGTTAAGTGCTTGGGTCCGGGAAGGAAAGTCTGTCTGCCCAGGGCCAGGTGATGCTATGCAGTGCTCAGGCTGTACCTACCATAGTAGCAAACCCTCTCCTCTGGTAGTGAAAACATGGCTCAGGTCCACATGTCTCCCTGGAGGGGGAAAGATTAATTGGAGAACATGAGCAGGACTGTAGATGAGCTTCCCAGACAGAGCAGACAGTAGCTGGTCTTCATTTGCCATTCAGTCCAAGGGCACCCATCTTTGCACCCACAGTGTTGATTGTCTTATAGGCTCTGAGTAAGGTGATGCTGCTGCTGGTACATAGCCATGGTGGTCAGGCGTGGTGATCAGTGTGCTGGCCAGTCTGTAGGCTCCCAGGGTTGCACCTCCACCATTGTACCAGGGCCCTCATTTTTCTGCAGGGCTCCTAATGGCCTGATCTTTTGGTTTAGCTGTCTCTGTAGGAAGGTTCTTGAGAATAAGTTGGAAGCCAGAGTCCAAGCAGGGCTGTGTTTAGACATCCCCTTCCTTTCCCACTCCTTTCTACTATGTCTCTTGTCTTCAGATGAAGCTAGCACTCCTTGATTTTATTCCTCTGGACTCCCCACTATTGACTAGAGGTCTGTCTTTTACCAACCCCATGATAAAATTAACTTATGCTTATAAGCACTTCCTATGGCCTGCGTACTTTTACCCACAGGTACTTGCTTAGTCTTCATTATGGCCTGTGTGTTTAATTATTATTGCTATTTTGCAAATGAGGGAGTCACAGATTGGTTTCTCTGGGAAGCAGCCTTTGAGATGGAGTTCAGAGTTCAGGATACTTTGGGGGGAACTCACTGGGGGTATTAATTTTTGTGGAAGGGAGAAGGAGGCAGGGGTGGGCAAAGGTGAAATTGAGCTGTGATGCTGGCTGACTTGGTGACAATTCAGTTGACCTCACTGGGAGCGTCAGAATCAGAGTTACTTTTCATTGGCCACAATGGCCAAGGCCTTTAGGTTTCACCTTCACCTGTCACTGGAGTGTGTTAAAACATTTTTTTTAGATTGAGAATCCAGTGTCTGGAGCTGCTCCAGTTCATTAAGCTAAGCAAACAGGAACCCAATGTAAATAATAAAATGTACCTAAAGACTTTGCCACGGGCTAGGATTTAGCTCAGTTGGTAGAGCGCTGCACAGCAGTCTCTGAACCCAAGTTCAATTCCCAGCACTGCAAAAATGGGAGGAGGGCCTGGCAATCCACTCCCAAGGCAATCCCCGAAATAGTCAGCCACTGAAAACCTATGAGGGTCACTATGAGTAGGATACTGACTTGACAGCACCTAACAACAACAACAACAAAGACTTTGCCAGGCAGACATCACCAACTGCCTTCTAACTGGTGTCTTTCTATTCTAACCAGTCAAGGATATTTTCTCTCTTTTCCTTCTGTGTTCAGCCTGGAGGAGCTTGTTGCCCACACTGCTGCAGAGCAGCTCTGAAAACCTCTTTTGCTCCTGAGTGCTGCCTGATTCATGAGCTGTTCTTTGCCCAAATAAGCTCTGTGAAATGTATTTTGTCTAGAGTTTCTCTTTTAATAAGTGAGCAGCTCTATGAGGCTGTAGGAAGGTGTGACCCTAGGCAAGGTGACAGACCATATCTGGAGGGCCTAATAGCTGAAGGCTGTCAGCTAACGATGGCCCCAGCAGCAGAGCAACAAGTCATTCCATAATGAAGAACCTGGGCCTCACCTCACAATGTCCATCCTGTGAGGAAACTGAAGCTTGGGCGGGTGAAGTGAGTTGCCCAAGATTGAGCTGATAAGTAGCAGAATTAGGACACACATCCTGGGTGCTGCCTTAATGCAAGTGCTGGAGATGACTCTGGCCCATCTCTGTGTCTGTGTTCTTGGGGCATTGTACAAACAAATCATTTATTCATTTATTCAGGACATCACTTATTCATTAGTCTCCAACAAAATTATTCTACAAATATTTATTGAGAGTAGGTTATGAGCCTTGTATGATGCTGTATGTTTGAGGACCTGTTGGTGACCTGGTTAGACATGGTCCGTTCCCTCATGGAACTCATGCTCTACCCACCGACTTCTGTCTTATGACAGTACATAACCCGAGACTTTCACCTGCAGCCTCTCACTGTGAGTGAATCCCTTTGTCACGTGGCTTATGGTTTCCATTCAGCAAGGGGTCTGTGATAAGCCAGGGTTGTATTCCACTGTAGTGGCCTCTTGGGTTTTTCCTGGCCTTCTGGGGAGATGTCCATCTTCCTTAAGCCAGTGAGGGCCATTGTAAGCGAGTGTGTCTCCAAGAGGATAATGGCTCACACATGTGCATCATGGTCTGTGGCCGGTTTTCTGCTCCTGGGTCATTTTCTATGC
Source organism: Pedetes capensis (assembly GCA_007922755.1). NCBI lineage: Eukaryota > Metazoa > Chordata > Mammalia > Rodentia > Pedetidae > Pedetes > Pedetes capensis. Next base: position 91,008 of record VMDO01005574.1, read on the forward strand.
CTGTGGTAAAGTGTGTAGACTGTAATTGTCAATGGGATAATTGGGTATTTTTCTGTTGTTTAAGCCAGAAACCAGGCCAATCAAAGCTAGAATTAAATCCTTTCCCTTCTCCCATTTCTCAAGAGGAATTCACAGAAATTCAGAGTGACCTTGAGAAAGCATATGGACAATGATTCAATAGCTATTTTTAAAAAGAGAAGATGGATTTAAATTTCCACACAGTGCTGGGAACTGGGATCGTAGAGACAATGAATGTTGTTACTGGAAGTTTCCTCATGGCTTAGCTATGCCATCTCTTCATCTGCATGGGGAAACTGAGGCCCAGAGAGGGAATAGAACTGTCACAATACCCTTCAGGTCCATTTCCCCCATTTCGGACTTCTTCTTTCCTTGAGCCGAGTTTCTTAAGCTCATTCTCCCACCCAGCTTCCAAAAATTTCCTGTAACAATTATCTCTAATAGAGAAACAATTTCATTCATTCACTCATTCATTTGAGTGAGATTTATTTTGGGCCAAGAACTTAACTTTGAGCCAGGCCCTGGGGAGTATAACAGTGATTGATGTATATGTCATCTTCGCTATTCCATAATAAATGTCCTGAGGGCTGAATTCATAGTTGTGCTCCTGATTGTTATTAAAATGCACACAATAGGAACTAAATAAGTGGTTGGTGAATGAATAAACATTTAATAAATGTTCAATGAATAAACAACAAAATCTTGGGTAGAGAGCTTCAGGTGAGTAAAGAAATTAAATTAAATAACTTGGATTTTGTTCCTTTCTCCAAGACACTCTTCTGTCTCCAGCAAACTTTTCTTTTCTCTTTTTACTTTACTTTTCTTTTCTTTTTCATACAAAATTCTTGTTTGAAGGGAAAGGATAAATTGGAGATTTATCTCGATTGAGAACTCTCTTTGAGTGGGAGCCAAAGATTTAATTGGTCAAAGGAATCAGAGTTGGAGAAACACTTTTTCTCCTTTTAGAAAAAAGAAAAAAAGAAAATCTGAAATTTTGTCATCAGATCTCATGTGGGAAAGCACAGTGCAGTAGGGAGCATGGATTATGATCTAAGAACCAGCCTTGCACCAACCTGCTATGTGTCCTTAGACAATCCTCCCTCTCTGAGCTTTAGTTTCTTCACCTGAGGAAGAGGAGGTAGCACAACATCCACAGGGACCTTTCCAGCTTTAACATTCTTGCAGTCTATAAGTGAATTTGGGATGGTGTTAATCCCTTTGCAGGACAAAAATATCCTACTTCAGTGCCACAGGGCTGAGAAAGCAATCCCATTGACTAAAGCAAGTTCTCCTCATTCCTTTCTATGAAATACATAGAAGGCCTCTAGTATTTTGTATCGGTTTAGTTCAGTTGGTAAAGCACCCCTCTGCAGTCCCTGAGGTCTGGGGTTCGATTCCAAGCACTGCAAAACAGGAGAAGGATGTGGCAATCCACTCCTAAGGCAATCCTGAAACAATCAACCATTGAAAGCCCTATGAGAGTCGCTATTAGTTGCACACAACTCAATTACACAACAACAACAACAACAACGAGAACCACAGTATTTTCCATGAAACTGGGATAGAAATTGCAAGGCATATTAGTTTAAGAGTCCTTCTAGTATCTGAGAGTGAGCCACGTTTAGGTTTTATGGGTACTCCTTAGTATAACCAGAAGTATTCTAAGAGTCGGGGTACCCTGATTTGATGGAGTATTGTGCAGGTAAGTCTTTGGATCCCAGCATGCCAACATGCTTCAGGATTTTACCCACTCACTTTCAACTTCACCTTCACCTCTCTGGCTACATTTGACAACTTGCCATTTTCCCCAACACATGATTGCATGCCTGTACTTCTTTGCACACTGTTTCTCATGTCTGAAACTATATCCTCTTCCAGTTTCTGGTGGACTTGAGAGCATCTTAAAAAGATCAGCCCAGGAAACCTACTGAGATACCTAGCTTGCGTTAAGCATCCCTTCTCTGTGCTCCCATAATCCTCTCTGTTAACTTCAGAGTGCCGTGTGTAATACACTCTTGGTGAGAAAAATGTGTCTTTGTGCAATAAGAGACTTCACCCTCATGGAGATAATACTCTGGCATCTCTCCCAAAACCCAGCCCAATACCTGACCTGTTGGCATGTATGGTAAATTTTGAAGGCCATTTCTCAGTGTTTTTGGTATAGTGAAGCATGTCTTTACAGAAAAATCATTTCATACAGCAAGAGGAAAAGAGTGAGGCAGAGAAACCCAAATTCTGGACTTGGAAGTCTTTTAAATTAATGTTCCATTCAAAGGGCAAAGGAATTAAAACAAGCCAAAAAGAGAGTAGATGTAAATTTCTACTAGTTGTTGGCCCTAGAGTTTTGGGGCACACTGCCATATCAGCAAGATGAGCTGGGAATGAGGAACTGATACTGTAGCTGGAGGCCAGAGCAAAGGTCAACTGAGCTGGGAAAATCATTCTTTTTGGCATCAAAGGGGTCAGCCCTAGTGACTTTCCCCAGTTATAGACCTTGAATACTGCAAGGGACAATCCGAGAGGCAAGACTAAAGGCAGGGTGAGGCCAGGGAGGGAGTTGGAAGACCCCAAAGCAGAGTCCTGAGTGGGTCACTCCCTCTGTGTTCACGTGGTTTGTCCAGCTTCCCTGCTTTGGCAATGCATCTTCTGCAAAGTCACCATGGATCTGTAATGATGGGACCAGAGTCAGAAGATCTACCCTGAATTTTAGCAACACACACCCCATTCTCTCTCTGTCAGAAAGAAATGAAGCAAGAGTTTGAGAAATGCCTAGACACACGGTGGCTTTAAATGATCACAAACTTTACAAAGCTATCAATATGTCACACAAGGGCAGTCTTGCATAGTGGAAAAAGCCCCAGCTTTAGATCTGAAGGTTTGGAATACCAGCTAAATTTCTGAAGACCATCAAATAGCATAATGAGCATTAAGAACAAAGCTCTGGTCTCAGAGTGCCTGCATTTTTGTTTCCACCTAGCCATTGTGTGACACTGGGAAAGTCACTTAACTGACCAAATCTCAGTTATAGTAGCTTCATAGGATTGTTTTGAGGGTTAACTGAGCCATTAACATTGAATCACTTAGCCCAGTGTCCAGAATGTCATAAACAATCAATCAATTTTAGCTTTATTATCATTGTTAGCAGTGAAGTCTTGGACAAGTTACACAATATCCCTAAGCCTCAGTTTCTCCATCTATCAAATGGCATGGCAAAGCAAATTACTGCCAGGGCTGAAGCAGAAGGTGCCTGGTTCACAGGAAGTGCTGTATAGCTGGTAATCCTTTGCTTGTTGTGTGGATAATTCCCTCTGATTTTGGAGCAGTCCTGGGGAAATGTTTTAAGAGTACATTGTTTCACTCTGCAGTCCTTGGGATGAGACTTTGTTACTCCCTTCCTCTCTTCCAACTCCACCCTGGATAATTCCAGCTTAAAGAACACCATCTGGCCAGTAGACTGATGTGTGGAGATGCTTGTGGTTGCATCTGGCTTTGTGTTTGCAGTCAGCCAGACTCCAAAAATCCCAAATTTGAGGACTTGGTCACCTAATTCCAGATGTCTAGGAAAGCCTCCATCAGAGAGCAATGAGTGGAGTGCTGGGAACAGGCATCTACTGGGACCTGGCAGGACTCCTGGGAGCCCCATCCCTGTGGGATGCCCTCAGCTCCCCAGGCACAAGAGCCAACATTATAGCATCAGGTTCATGTTCCAGTTCACCATGGGGACAGAGGAAATCAATCCTCTTCCTGGCCCTGGCCCTTCTGAGTCCTTGGCCAGAGACCCTACAGGATCCTGACTAGTAATTTTCTACCATGAAGGTAATGCGACTCATTGCCAATCCATCTGCCTTGACCTCGATCTTCGATTCTCCTCCTCTGTGTGAGTGATAGAATCAGTTACTTATACTTGCAAAGGACAGACTTCATGTATAGAGAGATGACAGCTCAGAGTTCATGGCTGAGGATAGTTGAATGACTGGGAATCAGGCAGGGTATCGACAGTAGGAACCCCCACTGCACAGCCAGAGCTTCCCTGACTAATCAGACTTTTTATATTGGGTTGGTCTGCAAATGCAATGGGAAAGGTGGAGCCCAGACAGCCAGGGAGCTAATGACAGACAGTCAGGCGAGCTATGCAATTATGGGATGTTCAGTGCTAGCACGGTCCAAACCTTAATGAGCAACAGTCCTTAGACTCCAAAATTGAGAAGGGCAGCTTATTATGTGGCGGCACAGTGACCAATGCTGGGAGTGGACGAGCTTGGGGTTGGACTATGTGGGGCTCACCAGGGCTGGTCTCCTCCCTGGGAAAGCCCAGGCACTCTTTGCTTCACCTCTCTGTAGGGCCCTGGGCCCCATTTTGGATATAGCCTTATGTATACTTGTCACAGCACCTCAAAAAAACAAAACATTCCTCCGTGGATGGGTTTCCTATTTCAGTAAGGGCAGCCTTGGTCACCCACACCAGACACCCAGGGGTCAGATATGAACCTGTCCCCTCCTCCTCTCCTCCAACCTGGTCTCACCTCCCTCCTAGGTCACCCACTTCTTCCTACCCCATGCTATGTCCCTAACTCAAGCTTCTGTCTTCTCATTCTGTTTTATCATCATTACCCTTCAATGAGCCACTTCTTGACTGATATTTAACCCTGCTTTGCTCCTCTTCCTACTTGACTCATTGCATCATTATGTCACTGCTCTGCTCGAAAATGCTTTCCTTGGCTCCAGTTTGGCTTCAGGACTAAATCCAAGTTCCTAAATTTGATAATCAAAGTCTTTGATCAGCTGGCCTGTCTCTTCAGACCCCTGCTTTCCTGGTCATTCCTTCACAGGCCGGCAATGCTTCAGTCCAGTGAAACTTCCTGCCACATTACTATTTTTATGCCTCTAGGCCTTTACACATGGTGTCCCCTCTGTGGAGAAGTCTTTTCTCCCTTGCCATCTTGGCCAACTTTTCTCCTCTGGGAACCAGGAAAAATGTCATTTCCCTTGTGTAACTATTCCCAGGCGAAGTTAAGCTCATCATCTGTCAGCTTGGCCTGGGTTACCCTATGCACAGCTTCTCAATGGCCACGTGATGTTTAGTTAAGCTGAAACTCTGGACCCTTGAAGTCTGGCGTTGAGTGCTGGCTGCCCCATGTAGTCACCATGTGACCTCTCTAGGCAGAAGTTTCCTCATCTATAAATGGAGGTAGTAATGGTTATTTCTTTTGCAGGGCCATGGGTAGGATGAAAGGAGATGATGTATATAGAGGGCTTAGAGCCCTGCCTGGCTTCTTACTGGAACTCAACACATTAGCTGTTATAATTATTATCACATTGGGTAGCTGATGCTTTCTGGCCTATCTTGGGGCCTTGGTGAGCTCTGTGAGGGCTGTGGTTTTGTCCTATTCAGCTTTGTAACCTCAACTCCTAGATTAGAGCTGTTTTAGCACAAGGCTACAGAAATCCCCTGGCTTTAACCTAGCCCTGGCATGTCCTGGGTATGGGACTGTGTGGGACAAGCAACCTCTCCTGGCTAAATCTGGGGGCCCTTTTGAAGGCAGACTGTTCGTGTAGTCTGAGGTGAAGGGCTTTCTCTCCCTTGAGTTTTTCCACACTTGGAGACAGAAAATCTGTGGTCAGAGCCTGAGGGTCTTGCAGTGGAGGAAAGGGGTCCATGTGGTGGGCTGGGAGCTGGTGGAGCTTCTGGATGGTGTAGTGACCAGCTCTGGGAAACCCTCTAGTGATGTTTTCTACACTCTGACTCTCACAGGACCACACAGCAGTCTCAGAACAGCCACTGACTCCTTAGATCTGTGAGTCCTCCTGAATGGTACACATTGGCAGGGTGAAGAACAGAGGAAGAAAGACACAGCCAATCCCTCTTTAGTACACACGTTGAGTTCTATGGCACCACCATGAAGGCTGAGCACAAGCACAGGAATAGCTGAATTTGTGCATGTAAAAGCACACTTATAGTATTTAGCTGCCAGTGCTGAACATGATCTTGGAACAGAGCACACACAGCCTTTCATAAAGAAGTTTAGTGTAGCATTTAAGAACTTGGGTCTAGAGTTTTAAGACCTGGGTTAAGAGCCAATGTAGGCGTGAGCAAGCTGTATGATTGGTTATTTAACCTTGTTTCCTCATCTGTGAAAGTAAGATTCTAAGAGCACTCTCTCCAAGAGTCATCATTGTGAGAACAAAATGAGATTGTATATGCAGAGCAGTCCATGTGACAATTGGTACAGGGCCCACCTGCAATAAATGGTTCTACAGGGATGATGGATGTCATTCTCCTTGGACTCTCACACCCCCCAAGAGAGATCATATGACAGCACAAGCTATTGTCATTCCTATGTGAAAGATTTTAAAACACAATTCAGTCCCATGACTATACACTGGGTGTTTTTAGTATGCCAGGTCCAGTATTTGGGGCACATGTAGAGGGGACAACACAGACATAGGATGGCCCTGCACATAGTCTAGGGCACAAAGCAGATGTTTACAAGGAGTTACAGAATATGACATTGGAAAGGTGGGATGCAGCAGACAGCAGGGCAAATGGGACATGAACTTGTCAAGGAGCCAGAGAAGGCTCATTTAGAGAGGTTTATGTCAAGAATTCAAGGACACATGGAAGTCAACAAGGTAAAAAGGTGGAGAGAGAGGGACTCTCATGTGCAGAGGCTGGGAGGCTGGGACTCACAGCAGAGGAAAGGAAAGTACTCAGTGTGGCTGGAATAGTGGTTGGAAATGAAGAGGAATGAGCAGGTTAGGGCACTGAGAATCTGAAAGGGCAAATGTTATACACAAGGACTCACAGCTACTGAGAGGGGAGAGGAGGAGGACAAAGATGATGGTTCCTAATCAGGTGTTCCTGACTCTCATCCATGTGCTGCTGGCACCCATACACACTACCCTTTTTAGAGGTTAGAACATAAGTTGTATATGAGTTAATGAAAGGCCAGGGTATGTTGTTAATAATGCCTTCTTTCAATCGGAGGGCACCTAAAATGCCAGAGTTAACAAGATGGGGCTCTGAGTCATCAGAGAGGAGGCAGCTGTCAAATGTACCCCTTGGCTCATTGGACTAGAAACAGGTACCTGGAGCCAGAGTCAGCCTCTTCGGTTTTCTGAATTAGAAAAAACAATGAGCTCCAGGAGACTGTTGGACGGCCAGCCTTTGGAGTCAGGCAGATCTGGACTAAAGTCTTGGCACCACCATTGACCAACTGTAGGAATTTCTCTTAGCCTCAGCTTTTCCTCCTCTGTGAAATGGGGGAAATAAATAGCATCTCTATGAATATAGGTTAGATATTGTATGAGCAGTTATATTATATGTGCCTGGCATGCAGAAGGTACTCAATGAATAGTTTCTCTTATTGCATGCTTAGAACTGTGCTAGATTAAAAAAAAATGTTAGAGTAGTCAATCTCTTCTTTTCCCTCAAACCCTCCTATTGATTGAGAGAAGGCTACAACCTGAGGAATGGATGTGACATGATGATGATACTGTCATGGTCCAAACCCTCTTTATAATTTGCTCCAGTTATTAGCATCAACGTGTTTTGGTGGGCTCTGTTTCCCTTAGCCAGCACTCTGGGGCTTATCTAAAATATAGGATCTACTCTTCTACCATGTTATATCAAGTGGTTTAATTAATCAGAAATGACATGGAGCATATGAACCAAACATCAAGTGGGTTCGATGAAAGGGAAACATGACGATTTCTGGGTGACATCAATGTAAAACCTCTTTCTGCCACAGTGGCTTGGAGCAGAGGGTCAGTGCGTGGAGATGGGAGAGAGTACAGAGGAGCTAAGTAGCAGAGGTTATTTGCCATGTAATAGGTAGATGAAGGAGCCTGTGTGCAGTCATTGAAGGAGAGAAAACCTCCTCTGTATTTCTGGTGCTACACAGATAAGTCTGTGGCAAATCAGCAGCGCTGTATGATCTGTTTGGCATTGTGGACTGATAGAGACTCTCACTGAACCTGTGGAGTTGGGAGGGATGCAGGGATGGAGAATTAATTGTCTGCCACTCACATAAAAGTCCTGGTTCCCAGAAAGACCCTTACAGATGCAGTTTAGCATGGACTTTAAAGCAGATCAGAAGCAGGACAATGAAAACACTGGAACACTTGAGCAAGATCAAGTAACAACATTTCCTTTAGTCCCACTTGGCTTGGGCTTCACAGTGGCTTAGAGAAGAGGGGTTGGAAGTTAAAATTCTGACCACATTTTAAATTATTTATAGTTTGTTGTATAAATAATTATGCTTAAATTAGCTGTTTAGTAAACAGAGCTTAGTTTCCTGCAATAGCAGAGGTTAAGTCATTCTAAATTAATCTATGCGTTGTTTTCATAAAGCCCTGAGAGAAATTCTTCTAGGTTGGATTACAGAGAGGCCCATGGGCTGGGTGGATCCAGCTGATATCTATGACAGGATTTCTCGGAGGACTCAGGAAGTGCTGTGTTTATTCAGAGAGAAACCCAAAGTACTTATGGTGTCTCCCAAGCCACCGTGATCTGGCCTGATCCCTGATCTGAGCTCACCTCTTACTTATCTTTCTCCTACTCACTCCACTGTAGCCACACTGTCTCACCAGCAGACCAGCACAAACCCTCCCGGGGCCTTTGCCTTGCCTCTTTCTTTTGCCTGGAATGTTCACTTCCCATATTTCAGCACGGCTAATTCATGCACCTCCTGGAAGAGTTTGCTCATGCCTTACCCTCTCAGTAAGCTCTATCCTGACCACCTATTTGCAATGGCAATTACCTCCTTGCACTGCACACTAGCAATTTCTATTCCCCTTATTCCGCCTCTGCTCTTTAATAGAAATGATTAGAGGCAGGAATGTTGTTTTGTTTATTAGTACATATCAAGCACTTGGAACAGTTTCTGGCACATCATAGGTACTAAATGAATAATTGTTGAATAAGTGAATGAATATTTGGAATGAGACTTCTGAGGATGTGTGGGTCGCACATTCTTTGTGGACGCTGGGAGTGCCTGGCAGTTTTTGGAATGAAGTTCTGTGGAGAATAGCACAGGGACAGCTTGAGAAGCAGAGACGGCAGATCTATTACACTCCCTGTATCTCAATCTGAATCCATCACCGTATACTTCAGTCATTTGTGGTGAATATAAAATTGTTGTTGTTGTTAGGTACTGTCAAGTCTGGTCCAACCCATAGGGACAATATATATAGCAGAATGAAACACTCCCTGACTCCGTGCCAGGCACATGATATGTTTAAGTCTATTGTTTCAGCCAATGTATCAATCCATCTAGTTGAGGTTCTTCCTCTTTTTCGTTGACCTGCCACTCTCCCAAACATGATGTCCTTCTCCAGCGATTGGTCCCTCCTGACTACATGTGTAAAATATGTAAGATCCAGTCTAGTTATTCTTACTTCCAAGTAGCACTCTGGTTGCACTTCTTCTAGGACAGATCTGTTGATTCTTTTGGAAGTCCATGATATATTCAATATTCATCTCTAGCACCATAATTCAAGAGCAATAATCTTCTCCTGTCTCCTTTATTCAACATCCAGCTTTCACAAGCATATGATGCTTGTGAAAATACCATGGCATGAGTCAGGCACACCTTAGTCTTCAATGTGACATCTTTACTTTTCAGTACTTTAAAGAGGTCTTTTGCAACAGCTTTTCCTAGTGCAATGTGTCTTTTGATTGTTTGATTGTTGCTTCTGTGGGTGTTGATTGCAGAACCAGGTAAAGCAAGTTCTTGGATAACCTCAGTCTTTTCTCCATTTATCATGAAATTGTGTGCAGATCCAGTTGTAAGGATTTCTGTTTTCTTGATGTTGAGGAGCAATCCATACTGAAGGCTGTGTTCTTTGATCTTCATCAGTGAATGTTTCAAATTCTCTTCACTTTCAGCAAACAGAGCCTCACATTTTATTTCCTTGTATATTTTAGTATGTGGCTCTACTTTGTTTTAGTATAAGGTGGTGCTCTCAAAAAAAGTGTCCTTTAGGAGTATTTTGGCTTACTTCTAGATGTACAAAGCATTCCTCTCTCCCTCCCTCCCCCTCCTTTCCTCCTTCCTGTCATCATTCTTTCTTTTATCTTTCCTTCTTTTTTTCTTTCATTCAATAATCTCACTAGAATAGATCTAGAATATCTTTGCTTTTATATATATAGTATGTTCTTTGATAGTTTTTAGATCTTCTCCTGTCACCCAGGAAACTTTTCTTGACTTACAATTTCAGTATTTATTGTTCCCACACTTTAGGTTTCCTCTTTGGGGGTTAATCTCATGTGTATGTTGTATATTCATTGCCTATCTGTAATATTTGTCACTTTCTCTTAAATTCTTTTTAACTTTACTCATTTTTTATTTTAAAATTTTTGTTCATTTTTATATTTGATTTTCATAAGCCATTAATCTTGTGCATTTCTTCTTGCTTAGTCTTTGTTTTTAAAATGACCTTTCTCCTTTTATTTCTAATTCTTTCCTGAGTTAGGACATATTCTTTCTGAGAATTTATGCTTCTCTTTTGTGTCTTACATAATTTTCTTAAAATTTTAAGCTTATTTTGAAATAGTAAGTTACAATTTTTATCTGAGTTGTGAGTACAGTTTCCTGGCATTTTCTCATTGTAGGGATATTCTTATGTTATTTATTCTCTTAAAGTAACCATGTACAGAATGAGACAAATAATTTTGTAGTGCCAGGTGTGATGGTGCAAGTGTATAATCCCAGTGACATGGGAGACAGAAGGTTGGAGGGTGGCAAGTTCAAGGCCAGAGACAGGTTGCATAACTTAGTGAGACTCTGTCTCAAGATATAAAACAAAAATGGACATGAGGCTGGGGATGCAGCTTAGTGGTAGAGTTCTTGCAAAGTATGTGCAAGGCCCTGAGTTTAGACCCTGGTACTATGAAAAAAAATTACATTGCTTGTTTTTATGTGAAATGAGTTTTTGTAAATTTTGAGTGACAGGCAGAGTTCAGAAAAAGGTCTTCTAACTCCGTAGAGCTCCACCTTGTTTTTGTATAAGGTTGAAAAATATGACAAACTATTCTTTGAAGATTCCTAGCTCTATTTCTTCACATAATATTGACCTGAATAACATTTTTTCTTTTTCTTTTTCTTTTTTTTTTTTTTTTTTTGACTGTGGTGTCCATGTCTCATTTGATTCTAATTCTACTCCCAGAAGTTTCTCCTCCATGTAGTGGTTTGTTGTAGAAGGGATTTCTGGTGGGTCAGTATTAAGACTTCATAGTGGGCACCCAGACTTATCTGTTATAGAAGTGGCAGAACTTCTGTTTTCAGCTATAACTCTCAAATGGTTATATTGAGCTTTCCAGTAAATACTCAGCAACTATTTTGTGGTTTTCCTATTTCATTCTCATCAGATACCAATGTATTGCTTTCTTTTTCTTCTTCTCATAAGAGGATGGGCTGATATTTAGCTCAGTTGGTAGAGTGCTGCTCTACACTTTCTGAAGCCCTGGGTTTGATCCTCAGCACTACATAAAACAGGAGAAGGACCTGGTAGCCTACTCTCAAAACAATCTTGAAACAACCAACCATCAAAAATGCTATGAATAGCAGAGAAACACTGACAATAGTGCTGGGCATGGCACAATGTTGGGTAGTGTTTCTTTCTGTTGTACATAGGGTCTCTGTGAGTCAGACCTGATTTGATGGCATCTAACAGCAACAGGGGCTGGGTTTTAGCTCAGTTGGTAGAATGCTGCTACACACTCTCTGAGGACCTAGGTTCAATCCCAGCACCACAAATTTGGAAGAGGGACGTGGCAATCTACTTCCGAAGCAATCCTGAAACAATCAGCCATTGAAAACCTTATGAGGGTCACTATGAGTCAGACTGGACTCCATGGCACCTAATAACAACAACAAACAACATAAGAGATACCAAGCTGGTATTGTTGGTGGTTTGTTCTCATTTCTTTGTATTCTGAAGTTTGTGGGGATGCCTTTTTACCTCTTTTTGTTGTGCTTTTATCCATGGGGTGTGTTATTTAGTTGTTCTGTCAGTTTTTATGTGAGGATTTGGAGAGATTGAAAACTATGTTGCTACCATCTCCCAGAACTTTCCTCATTTTGCTTACTTTTAAGCAACAAAATTCTGGTGATACTGCTACTTTATTAAAACTGCTCTAACAATAATAAACACATAATATTGCCTATCAGGCATTATATATAATATAAATAAACATTACTATAAATATCTTATATTTTGTAATGTATCTAATTCATCTACATATATAAAAATATTAATCATTTCACTTCATAATCACAAAAAGCCTAGGAGTCAGGTACTCTTACTTTTTCCCATTTGCCAGTGAGGACACTGGAGCACAGAAAGGTTTGTAACTTTCTGGTACACAGTTAGGAATGGAGGAGCTAATATTTTGCAGCCAGGCAATCCAACTCTAGCATTCATACTCAGTGACAGCAGTCGTACCGAATGGAAGCCACAGTGCTGCCTGGAAGACTCAGAGACATGCCTAGTGGTGGTAGGATGGTACCTAGAAGAGGCAGCAGTAAGAGAAGTAGTGACTGGGATGCCCAGTGGAGTCCAGAGAGCAGGCCATGAGCCAGAAAGAAAGCAGCCATGTGGGGAGGGCATGTGTAGGAGGGCAAAAAGGAAGAGAAAGAGGACGACAGAATCATCCAGTGTTACCTTGGGCAGGAAGGGTATTGATGAGATGAACTCTGGGAACTCTTTTGTTTGTTTGTTTTTGCAGTATTGAGGGTTGAACCCAGGGCCCCTCACATGATAAGCAAGGGCTCAACCACTGCATCCCCAGACCATTTTTAATTTTTTTCATTTTGAGATAGGGTCTCACGATGTTTTACATGCTGCCTCTGCCCTTGAATGTGTGATCCTCCTGCCTTAGACTCCCGAGTTACTGGGATTATAGTTGTGTGCCTCAGCACCTGGGTAAACTCTGGGGACTCGTGGAAACACTTGAGGGAGACTTATGACCCATCATGATGGCACGAGAGTGAATATGGGCTAGATGTGCTTCTGTATTTTTTATTAGATTGTATAAGAATCCTAAGGCCCAGTCTTGCCAGCACAAAAACAGACAGCATCAGCAGTGTTTCATTGAATCAAGTTGATCAGGGATTGACTGGGAGCTACTGTTTACTGTTTTAAATCTTGTTGAACTGGTTGAGAATATGTTTGTTACTGGTGGCAAGTATGTTTGTTACTGGTGGCATGAGAAGACAGGCACTTCCCCTGGGAGCTCAGATCTCCCTTCAGGACAAACTTCTCAAGGGTTTGAGTGTACATATCTAAGCCTCATTGGAGCATCATTTGCCTTTAAGTTCAGGCCAAATTTACAGAATTGGGACAGTGGTTGCTAAGGGTCTAAATTCTACCTGACCAGAACATTTGTAAAATTTCTTGTACAAAAGATTTCTCTGGTTCCACTGATAACTCCTTTAAGTATTTCTGTTTAAAATCAAAACCTTCATCATCATGTGTTTTGTGGTTTTTAGTTACTTGCCCAAGTCTTAACTTCTTATCACTGGGTAGGGAACTCATTCATACTTTATCCCTGAAAGTTCAGAGCATATTTTCAGCTGGTTTAGAAGGCTTATCCATGTCTCCAGGCAGTCTCTGGCTTACTTGATTCAATTACATATTTTTTGATAATTATTGTCTGTCAGGTTTTGTATTGAGTGCTGATGACCCTGAGATGAATTGGACATTGCCTGCTTTGAGAATATCTCAAGGTCTGGTAGAGGTGAGGCACAGTGTGGCCAGGAGACACACAGCTCTCTGGAGTCAAGCTGTCTACATGGAGTTCTGGCTTTCTTAAGTCATACAACTCTTCCACAGCTCTGTGTTATGGAGATAATAAGAGTGTGCCCCTACTCTAGGTGTTGTAAAACTAAAACAATACATGATAAGTGCACAGCCCTTGGTGCATCCCAAGGAGTTAGTAAATACTAGTTATTATTTCTGATGGCTTTTCTCTGCTTTTCCTTTCCCTGTCACTTCTGACATGTTTTTCATCCAGTTCTTTCTATATTATTTATGATAAACCCAACTATATTGTTAACCTAATGGTTTAGTTGTAAATTTGGCAACTTGACTGTGAAGCACTCTGGAAGAAGTCAGGCAGGGGTGAGGGTGCCTTGAGCAGCCAGCTCATTTTGCTGTTTACCTGCTCTGGGGGCAGAACTCCCAATGTCTTCTCTTCCCTGCTCAGCATTGACCCTAGACCTAAGCAAGATGTGTCTGCTTAAAGGAGCCTGAGGACTATACACAGAGTGGGATTAGAGGGGGCAAGGATCCTAGAGTTTACTGGTTTTCTGTGTTTCTTCTTCTCAGTGTGTTTGTTGCTGCTTGGGGAGGATTAGGAGTGTCTTCATCAAAATCTTATTTCTAAGTCTGTTACTCTGGGAGAGAGCACCTGCAACTGGACAGCCTAGAGTGGGTTTGTCCTGAAAGCACAATTATATCTCTGGTGCCCTCACTCTGGTACACCTGAGAAGTCTCCCTAGTGTATCCCTCAGGCTACCTTTCTTCCCAACCTTTAGAAAGAGTTGACAGCTTACAGATTTCCTTCATCTTCCTGCTGTTCAGAGAGGCCCTGGAAGTTCTTGCTTGGGAAAATGGTCTCCATCTCCCTAAGACTACTTCATCCTGCTCTCTTCCCTGTTCCTTTTTTGCAGGGATGGCATGGTGAGAGGCAATAAAGAATAGAGATGAAGAGCAGAGAGATCCATGTGTCAAACTCTGAGCTGCTTTTCCTTGGGTGACTTTCCTTCTCTGAATATCTGTTTCCTCATCTGTAAGATGGAATTATAATAATACCTAACTCAGACAGTTCTGGACAGTAAATAAAATAATTCATGGGTAGCACTTAGCATGGTATTCAACACACAGAATGTGTTCAATAAATGCTAGCCATTATTATGTTTATAGTTTTATTATAGTTGTTAAAGTGCTACTTAAAAGGAAGGAAAGCAAAGGGAACTGCAGTGTGCTAGACCCTTTACCTTGACCATATAATTTGATTCTTCTGTCAACTCTGAGTGGAAGGTTCTGTTATCTCTATTTTACAGATTATAATATTAAGGATGAAAGAAGTTAAGAAACTTACTAAAAAGACTATTTTATTTAGTTAAAATCAGGACTCTGGCTATCTTGGTTGGGAGGTAGCCTGAGGGATACACCAGGGAGACTTCTCAGGGACAGGTAATAATTCTGTTTCTTTATCCAGGGTAGGTGTATGTGTTGCCATTATGAAAATTTATCACACTGAAGTTTGATATTGTGATTTGTTCACTTTTATGTGCATAAGTTAAATTTCAACAAGAATTTCAGAAAAAAAGGGAAGATCACACAGATTGTGAGTAGCAGAACCAGCTCTTTCTATCCCGACAGACCTGGGTCCAAATGAGTCCTTCTTATGCTCAGGGACCTGAGACAATGGGCTGTTGTCCCTTGGAAGCTCTGGCTCAAGGCCTGTTTGGGTGATTAAGGAGAGAGATGGGGCATCATGAACCATCAGAGGGGCTGCAGAGGGAGACCCCTGGAGGTAGCCAAGTGCAGAAAGCATAGGCCCAAGAAGCTGGCTTGGAGTTCAGCTTTTGGTGGGTGTGAGGACAGATAATGATGGCCAGAGGGGCTTGCCATGTTGCTTTCCTCTGAGTGAATAACTCCACCCCCCAGCCCAAGCAAGGGCCCTTCCTCGCCCATGTTCTTTGAGAAAGCAGCCTCCCGTCCCTTCAGCAACAAGGTTCCAGCTACCTGTCCACCAGAACTAGGACTCTTTAGCCCCTCCACCCCCGATACTCACCACACAAAGCCAGAGAGACAGCCTGTTTCAGCTGGTGCTTTTGGCTGGAGAAGAACAAGGGAAGTGAAATTTTTCCTGGGGGAAAATATCATCCAGACCTCTCCCCTCCCCACATACCTCATTTTAAAAATAACCTATACATACTAGAATAGCTTTTAATTTATAGAAAGTTGGAAAGATAGTGAAGAGTGTTCCTGTTTACTCCATACCCAGTTACCTGATTGTTGATATGTTATATTTGTCACAACCAAGGAACCAGCACTGGCCCATTACTATTGACTGCTCTCCAGGTATCTTTCATGTTTCACCGGTTTTGCACACGTGTTCCTTCTCTGTTTTAGGGCTCCACATAGGATATCATTTTACATTTAGTCACCATGTCTCCTTAGTCTCCTTTGGTTTAGAACAGTTTCTCAGTCTTCCCTTGTTTTTCGTAATCACCAGTTTTGAGAAGCATGGGTTGGGTCAATTTGTAGGGTGTCCCTCAGTTTATGTTTGTCTAATGTTTTCTCATCATGAGATTGAGAATGTCACATGGGTAGAGTGCTCTTCATATCACACCATATCATACATATCATATCATATCGTATCGTGTCATATCGTATCAGGGGTGCATGCTGTCAACATGACTTATCATTGGTGAAGTTAACTTTGATCCTGGGTTAAGGAGGTGTCTTCCAGCTTTCTTCATTGTAAGGTTACTTTTCGCTCTCTTTAGTCTTTTCTTTGGAAATGAGTCACTGAGTGCAGCCCACACTCAAACTCTACTCCCCTCTAATTTTAATCATTGAGTTTATATGACATAAGACCTGTAAATATGCATACACTCATCCGAGTATTTGCACAGGTAGGGAAACAAACCCTCACCCAGACACACAGATGCAGGTGTCTAGATAATATGGATAGACACCCAGATGAATTTATATCCACAAACATAGACACTCATGGGCACATACACACAAATCCTGGAAAAATCAATAGTTTTGTTATTTCACTTCTCCTATGACAAGAATGATGAATTGATTAGGATTTTAATTAACACAGCTTCTGGAATTTCACTCTCTTTCTAATTCTTAAATATCTGAAAGAGCAGGAACTGAGTATGCTTCCTGTGTGGGTTGAGGGGAAAGGGTGTGACAAATATAAGTGTTGGATCTAAGCAGGACTTCCAGGATGCCCCCAGGCCTGAGGCATTTGCTGGCCATGACTTCTTTCTCCTTTCTTGGATCTTTATGGATGCAAAATTGAGGGAGTCCTCACCCCTTGCTGGGGTTTGGGTCTTGAATGTCCTCCAAAGTTCCATTTGTTGAAGGGTTGGCCTCCAGCTGGTGGTCTTGTTGGGATGTGGTGGAATCCTCAGAAGGTGGGGTGCAGGGGAAGGAAGTGAGATCCCTAGGGGTGTGTCCTTTGGGCCCCATCCCCTTTTTTTTTTCTTTCTCTTTTTGCTTCCTGACGGCTTTCTTCCACCACGCACTTCTATGATCTACTGCCTTGCCACAGGTCCAAAAGCAATGGGGCTAAGCAAACAGGGACTGAAACTTCTGAAACTGTGAGCCAAAATAAAATTTCCTCCTTATGAATTGATTATCGGGTATTTTTGTCACTCTAGGCCCAAGGTAAGGGGGCGTGAGTGTCACCACTCGGAAGATCCCAGAGGTTATCCTCAGAGAAGTGTGCTGAGAGCTTGCTCCAGCACACAGGCTTCCTTCACCTTGGATGCTGGTCCCAGGTACTGTGATTTGTCTGTCTTCCTACCCCATGATTCCCCACTGCGGGGACTGCTGGTGAGCTACACTGCCACCCTTCAACAGCTTCGCTGGGCTTTCAGCATAAACACCAAGCCCCTACCCTGGCATTTCAGGCTTCTCAAGATCAGGACTCTGGTCCACCTTTCTGTCTTTCCTCCCCACTGCTCCCTCTCTTCTAGTGTGTACAGTTCTAGTCCAAGGAACTTACTCACTGTGCCTTTGACTGCCCCACTTGGAATATGTTCCCATTGCCTTCACATATCCAAGTTATAGCCTGTTCCATAGCCAGCTTCTCTAGATACTTTCCCCTGATCTCCGCCTAGAATGGACTGCACTCTCCTTTGAATTCCCAGAAGACTTTTACTCTAAAGGATGGTGCCAATCAACTCTGCTTAGTTATTTGTGTACTTGCAAATTAGAAAAGGTTCTTTTGCTTATAAGCAACAGAAATTAACCTTGGACCTATCTTTCCTTCCCTCAATTTGATCCTAGAGTTTCCCTTATAACTAAAGTCGCCATCATTAACATGACCCGTGGGCAGCAGCTCATCTCTTGACTCTTGGATCTAAATTTCACAGTTTGGGAAGGGAATCTGATTACAGTGGCTTGGTTCAAGAGCTTTCCCCTGGATCAGCCACCTGCTGTGGCCATGAGCATTTTCATTCAGTGTGGCCCCTGGAACCTGCCCTGTGCTTGGGAAGAGAGGCTTTCTGAAAGAGGAGGGAGAAGCTGAAGGTGGGCAGCCACTCCAAGAGGTTGCTAATGGAAGTTGCCTCTGCTATTGAAGAAGTGAGAGGAAGTGATGCTAGAAAACAAAGCAACAGATGTCTACTGCAAAGTGTTTATGGAGTTAATGAGTCACCGAGTGAGTGATTAGTCCATTTGTTGATTCTTAAAAGCCCCTAGGTCAGTTTGTCTCCCAGCTCTGTGTCTGTAGAACACAATGATCAGTTTTTTCCATATTCTATGTCGCCTTCAACATCATGTCAGTCTTGGGGCACTTTCTGGGTAGTCCAAGTGGTAAAGGCATAGGAAGTCTTCTTCATAGGCAGGGAGCTATAGCAATAAGTGACTGGAGCTTAGCAATGTCTATAATCTGAGAATATGTGAGATGATCTCACCTACCTAAAGTTAAATGAGTTTATAAAATGGAATAGGATTTTATATTTCAGATGACTACGCCCATACATCGCATTGTTCTAGGAAAAGCTGTGGCAAAAGATCTCTTTAGAGTATTGAAAAGCAAAGATGTCACATTGAAGACGAAGGTGCGTCTGACTCATGCCATGGTATTTTCAGTCGCATCATATGGTTGTGAAAGCTGGACATTGAACAAGAGAGACAGAAAAAGAATTGATGCTTTTGAAATGTGGTGCTGGAGATGTCTATTGAATATACCATGGACTGCCAAAAGAACCAACAGATCTGTCCTAGAAGAGGTACAACCAGAGTGCTCCTTGGAAGCAAAAATGGCCAAACTGCGTCTTACATATTTCAGACATGTAGTCAGGAGAGATCAATCCCTGGAGAAGGACATCATGTTTGGAAGAGTGGCAGGTCAACGGAAAAGAGGAAAACCCTCCACCAGATGGATTAACACAGTGTCTGCAACAATGGGCTTAAACATAAATAAGATGGTTTGCCTGGCACAGAATCGGCAAGTGTTTTGATCTGCTGTACATAGGGTCGCTATGAG